>CM035416.1:78161530-78251530 GCA_020310875.1 Ceratopteris richardii
AGAACTTTGCAATAGTGAACTATCTAGCAAGATTTCATCACTAGAATTCAACTTCTCATTCAAGTCTTTGATTTTTGTCAAAAAAATATCCATTGAATCTCCTTCATTCATATGCTCACTCTCCAACTATTCTCGGAGGTAAGCAACATGAGCCTCATTTATTGCCTAGTATAATGCTGCAAGAGTCTCCCAAACATCTTTTTGTTGTCTTGCAAGAACAAATGTAAGGGATGATATCATGTCTGAAAAACCGCGCTATCAATGCATGTGCATATGCATCTCTGCCATCTCAACAAAGTTGTTCTATGGGAACTGCAACACAACTAGGAAATTGAAGATCATCATCTTTAACACCATCTGCATCACCTTCAGTCACTCTATTTGTAGGTATAGCAGGATGTTTTCAAGATCACATAATATTCCATGGGCCTTTGCCTACCAATACATGATGCATGTCCGTATTGGGTAATTATGACCATCCAACTTATCCTCAATAGCCAACATACAAAATACACCATTTCTTTCAGCCATGTGTAGCTCAGTGATGAGTAGCACCTCCTTTAATGTCAATCCGGGAAGACGTGAGGATGGTATGATGACCTCGAGCAAGTGAAGGCACAAGTGCGTGAGTGAGAAGCACACAAACATGCACACACATACACACACACGCACACACGGCAAGACAAAGAGAAAGACAATGGAGTTCTTATAGATTACTTCCAAAATGCTCATACAAGTTCAATTTTATTACAAGCTAACCTCAAAAATGAGCTTTCTAGCTCTATTTATAGTTTTTGACTAGATTTGGCCCTCTCCAGACCTAGTGTCCGGCCTAGTTAAAAATTAGGTTCTAGGGCCTATTTGGGGGCTTAAACGAAGTCTAAAAATTATGAAAATTGGTATGATGCTACTTCTAATACTCCTCAAGCTCGAGGACTCCTCGGCTTGCACAAAATGGAGCTACAAAAATATGAAATGGTATTTACAGTGGCCTTTAGTGATGAAAATCACTATTTTTGTAGGGATTTCCTTTAACGATTTGACATACACATCTTCGAGCTCCCTACTTGGTCCTTCTCCTTGTGTGTCCACCTCTTTGATATGCTTTAGCTTCATGGAAAAATAATGGCCTACTTGCCAGATCTTCGTTGACTACTCTGTCTGCTTGTGCCTTCTCTGCGCTCCGACTCCCTTCGTTGGCTTCCTTGTCTTGTGAGTCCTTCAGTTCCTTGACTGCTGCCAACAGCCCCCCCCCTCTCTCGCGTCTGTCTTCTCTGACAGACCCTTGTTGAGTGGGTTGTTGGATGTAGTACTCCACAACCTCTGTGGCTAAATGATGTTCTGCTATTCTCAACCCTTTGGCCAAATCAGTGAGTAGGGCATCCCAGTCTACTGCCCCTAGAACTTCTAGATGTGGTATACGTAGCTTTTCTGAATGTAGAGCTTGTTCCACCGCAAATAACTGTAATAGATGAGATGGTCTGGGAATGAATATCTCTGAATGATATTCCGAGAACCCTGTGATAAACATTTCTTCAAACGTCTGTTTGAAGCAGGCAGGTAGATACTTTATGTGAGCATGCCACACATATACGATGTTAATAGATGGTGTGGTGCTCATATCGTAGACAAGGGCCTGATTCCCTTCATTAAATCCGAGAGCCAAAAGATGAGGTTCTTTGATATTCTTAAATGTCCTGAATGTAACCAACATGAGCTCAAAAAGTTTGAGGCACATCTGTGCCATGACATCTGGGACATTCTTGAACCTGACCCGCCAATGCCGAATCGTCGAAATCATGTATGCTACTGTGGGTTTGCCTTTAGGTGGGGCTAAGTAGACATAATTGAGCCATTTTTCACATCCTTTGACTGTCAGCACTGTTTTTGTGTACTCTGGCCAAGACCTTCTTCGAAAGACAGGGCAGTAGCAGGGATTATACTTGATGTATAATGGCATGTTATTCCAAGTGCGTACCATCTCAGGGTAGGTTTCAAGCAGACGGATCCTCCAAGTAGGTTGATGTATATTCCCATGCATGGCACTTGCCAGGATGTCATCTGGTGCAAACTGTGTCGCCGAGGTTGGTTCTTTTGTTGCACGTTGCTTGATTTCAGCATTGTAATCTGCCATTAATACACAGAATGGAACATACAGATCATTGGACGTGCCAATCCACCTATGATGGGAGAGGTTTTTGAAGTAATCCGATTTTATGATGACGTCTTCCAATCATGACATAGACGCTATCTGAACTGCAACTCTCTCATCATGGGTTGTAGCAACCTTCTCCAACCTTTGCATCCATTCAGGAGCTTGGATCTCAATCGTGTCCATTCCTTCTTCTGTTTGCTTACCTCCGGGTGTTGGCATGGGAACATATGGGTCTTCAAAAGTCTCCTCCACTTCAATTGGCACTAAGTCTTCAGGTTCCGGTTCCACCAGGGGAGAGGGTTGACACACGTATTGAAGAACTTTACTTCGTAGTTCTTCTAGTTCTGCTTTGAGTTCTGCGACTTCTTCAGATGTGTCGGCTGCGGTTGTGACTTTGCTTGGTGACTCATGCTGAGTTGCCAATTGCTTTAGTAGGTCATCTCTTTCTCTTTCTAATGCCGCGTGGGTTTCCAGGAGGTCGGCATGGGTTTCCAACACAATTTGCATATTCTCCGAGGGGATGGCCTTGAATTTCTCTGGGTGGATTTCGTGCGGGGAACCTTCCATTGCTGCTTCCAGGTTTTCTTCGTTCTGTTTCTGCAGTCTTTTATTCTCTTCGAGTGCTGCGTACATGTGCTTTCGTAGTAAGGCAAGATTGCATCGAAGCTTGAGATTGTCTGTGATCTAAGCGTGTAACATGTCATCGAGTTGTTGTTTTTCTTCAGTATCTCACTGGGGTGGATTGGCAACTAATTGATCATGTTGTGCTTGCAATGTAGTATACTGCTGTTGTAATAGCCGCTTCTCCTTCTCTAAATCAATGAATCTTGCTTGGAGCGTTTCATGGTCTCTGAAGAGACTCGTATGCTGTGCATCCTGGTGCTGGTAATGCTGTTGTAGTTGAGACATTACATTGTTACATATTATTAAATACATTATTAACGGGGGTGGATGCGAGAAAGGTGTTGAATGCAGAAGGGAAGGGAAAAGGGAATGGGAGCGTGTATGCTGTGCTTGAAAAGGGTGAAGTTGGTGGTGGGGGAATGGGAGATTGTGGACATATGGGGGGAGGGAGAGGTGCGGAGGTGGGTGATATGTCCATGAGATCAAAAGTGGATGCAGTCGTGGGAGTGATTGTGAACATGGGAATTGTGGGTGCGGTGATGGTGGTGAAGGTGTAAAGTGGTGTGTGTAATTGTGAATATGAACCGCCAGGAAGTGTGATCGGGGGAATGGGGTTTTCCTTGGCTACAGTTAGAATTACAGAGTCAGTAGTAGTGTAAACAAGAGAGGTGGTGATCGGTTGTGTAGGTTGTGTGGGTTGACTAACGGTCTGTGCTTCGGTATGGGAAGTGACCGTGGGGCGGTGACAGTAGTGGTTACACTGGTAGTGGGGGGTGAAGGTGGTGGAGTTGGAGGGAGAGGGGGTAAGGGGGGTGACGGGGCTGCACTGGATGTATGGGCTTCCTTAGTGTCATGAATGGTATGAGCTGTGCCCGTGGTTGTGGATGTGGTGCCCTGTGGTTCTGATACTAATACATTCATTTGTTTTCTTTATCGAGGGGGGCGTCTACCGTATCTTCGCTCTGATCTTCGCGAGTGTGCAAGTGCGGTATGCACCGTTTCAGGTACCCCCAATGCATCAGGAATCATATCAAGGGTTGCCCTATATTGCTCATCTACACCTTCGTCTTCCAGGATCTGATTCATCAGGGCCTTTCCTGCTGCCAAGGATAATTTGTGTTGTTCTTGAACTCGATTGATGGTATCATACAGTCTCTTTAATTGCTTTGTATAAGCAGGGGCTCCTTCACGTTCTTGTACCACTTCTTGCTCATATTCCTACTCTTCTTCGTCGGACAGTCCTTGTTCATCCTCTTGCTCTTCTTTTGCCATCTCTTCTTCATCTTGATCGACTTCGACTACGTCTGGTTGGACTGGATGGGGTTGGTCGGTGACTGTCTGTTGCCCGCTTGCCTGCTCTGCTTCCACTTCTAAATTCGTAGCATAATTATCCTGGCCACCTCCTCATCAGTTAGATCTTCCAATGTAAATCCATGAGGGAACTCTAAGTCGGTGGGTATAGGTGGAAATACTAGATTCGGTCCTTCCGCGCTATGCCTCGGCAACCTGATAGTGAATGGCTGCACTCGCCTTGGAAGCCGTGGAGTGGTTTCTGGTGTCAGTGTAGCACCTCGGGCTTGGGCACAAGGCATCTGAATTGCTCCTCTCATTTTCTTGGATGGAGGCCCTGCAGTTGATAGTCTGCGTTGAAATTCTTGCACCCTGCTCCAGACAAGTGCCCGTTGAATTGGCACGTCATAAGCCAAGCATCGGTAAACAATCCTGGTGAGAGCACAGCATCCATGAAGCACTGACTTTTGCTTCTTATACCACCGTTGATGCGCTAAGTGTATCTGGTCAATAATCCAATGTGGCATGTTGATTGTCAAATTGAAAGCATCTGCTAAGTATAAACTGAACCAGATCTTCTTGGTGGCATTGTGAACCTCTCTTGAGCGCGGAATGCAAAATGCTGCATGCACATCTGAAGATGAATGGCAATAGTAGGTGTCATTGCCACCATGTACTTTAGTTTTGTCAGATTCCTGTTCTTCATGTTGTCGAGGACCATAGTCTCTTTCTCGGTGGGAATGTGCATACCTTTCATGTCGAGAGCTTCCCTCACCAAGTTGTTCGTCAATTTGAACCGCTTCAGCTCATTGCCCCTTGTGAGAGATGGGAGGACAAAGGTGCTGTATCCCTTTTTCTCTTTGCTCGGAGTGAGGGTGCTAATCAAATACGAGCACCTTAGAAAGTCAGGCTTTGGCAATTGGGCTTTGAAGTAATCGTATAGTCCCGCCTTCTTCCATATCGGTTTCAACCCTTCATTATTTTGAAGTCTCTCAAATTCCCTGGTGAAGAAGTGATACCTGCCCCAGCGCCCGTTGAACTCTATCTCTGCCTCCCACAGGTAAGTGCCTTCTCCTAGAGGTCCTGCCACATCACTGAACCAATGTGAGTTTTTGCTGACTGGCATTGTGTGCCCCTGTGGAGGATTCTAAACTGGTATGGCATGTAATGCTCTCAATGCCACTGGACGTTCCTTCAATTCCTCCTCAATGGGAAGACTTTCAATGTCCACAGTCTGAGGGCTAGTGCCTTCTTGGGAGCTAGTTCCTGCAGCCTCGGCCATATTGAAGGGACTGGTCACCAGTTCTGTGAGAATATACAATTGAATGTTAACATTGCAAATGGACACCAAGTGGTCATGTGTCCCCGTTACAACATTAACATGAGGTTTTAGTGATATGTTAGTTAGTCAGTGAGTGCTCGGTGATTGTGGGTGTGGTTAGTGGATGGATTGTCCTAAGAGCTAAATGGAAAGATGCAGTGTGAGAATGATGCAGTTAGTAGGTGGTGGTGAATTTACAAATGGGGTCGGGGGGTTTGTTACACGCTTTGGGCTGCCAAACAAAGAGAATGGCTGTTGGTCTTGATTTTGTGGAGACTCTGGAGGGCTTTATAAGAATGTCTTCTTGGAAATGAGGCTTTTTAGGGACCCATTTACAAGTGATTCTACTTGTGCCCAAGGGAGAATATGTGTTCGTGCGTGATGTATAAGAATGGGTATCAGATGTTCGAGCGAGTGAACCATGTTGTACAGGGTGTGGCCTCGGTGTAGCTATTTGAGCTCGCAAGCAAGCCTTAGGGACCCAAATTTGTCTTGATTGTGGGCTAGCCTTCATCGACTTCTTGGGTACCCAAATAGACTTCACTTTCACAGAAGGATTTTTGGAGGACTTCGTATTAGTGTCGTGTTGTTGATCACTAATAGGAAGTTGAGCCGGTTGGTGTGGCTTGACTGCAATAGGATGCTCGCTTTTCTGTACCCACACTTGTTTTGGTGGTTGAGACATCGTGCATCGTATTTTCTTTGTGCCTCGAGCATAAGTCGTCTGCTTCTTCTGCCTTTTATATGTCTTTGGCTGCTGCATCCCGATGGCCTTTGGAAAGAAGGGAGTTCCATTGCATCCTTGACTTCTGTGTTGCGAGAATCATCCCTCTGCATCACATAGTTTTGGACAAGAATACCATGGTCATCTTCATGTGTACTCCTGGAAGGACCAGGAGTTTGTGCCTTTCCTAGTTCCTTGAGTGCTTCATTTTCTAGCTCCATTGTAATACGATTCTAACTTACCCATACCTGAAGAAGTCCACATCTTAGGTTTAGGTTGACTGCATGATCATAGATCCAGTCTTGACCCAAGACAAGAGGCTCAGTGAGATCCTCATCTTGACACACTAGTACTTTAACTGTCATTAAAGAATCTTGAATGTAGAGGGGAAGTTCCACCTCGCCCATGCAAGGGGTTTCCACACCTCCCAATCCTATGAGATAGGCTTCTATAGGATTGACACTTAAATTCAACTCTTGATAGTACGAAAGTTTAACAGCACTAGTGGCTTCACCTGAGTCAATCAAGGCTCTTACAGTCCTTGCACTCGTCCCTTGTCCTAGCTCTAAGGTCACAAAAGGACGCCAATCAATTATTCTATGAGATCTAATACCTGAAGCTTCACACATTGCCATATGATACCCTTGGTCTGCATATGCCTCTGTCCTAGGCTGATCTCGTCCTTGTCTTCTCATCTTCATTTTTCGGATGCGTTCCAAGGCTTCTGCCTGTGCTTCTTCTCAAACTCGTTTTTCCTCTTCTTTACGTTTCTTGGCAGTGTTGAGTCGATTGAGCATTTCCTCAGTGAGAGGTTCCTGATATAACTTGACTCTGCATCCGCTTATGTAGTTAGGGAGAACATCACCTTCTAGTGTAGCTAATTGAACTGCTCCACTCGTTGAGATCCTATTGATAATCATGGGTCCATAGCCTCTTTTCTCTAATTTTCGTGCATGTTGTTTCAGGGTATACACAAAAACCAAGTCTCCGGCCTTCAAGCCTTTATCCTTAACATGGGCATCAAAGTACGCTTTCTGTCATTTCTTAGCTGCATCTATCCCTGTAGCAGCCCTAAGTCTTGTTTCTCCTAATCGCTCAAGGTCAAAGAGTCTAGAGGAGAGTTCACGACCTGTCCAATCATGCTCATGTGCTACTCTCAATGTAGGTATCAAGAAGTCTAGTGGTAGCACAGCATTTTGGCCAAATACCATCTAAAAGGGTGTGGCTTGGAGTACCATTTTATAGGCAAATCGGTATGCCCAAACAGCATGGTGTAGATGTTTGTCCCAATCAGAGCGTTTATTGTTCACTAATTTAGTGAGCACGTTGCATAGAATCTTATTGGTGCTTTCAGCTTGCCCATTAGCTTGTGGGTGATAGGGGGCCGACTTCTTATGTACTACCAAGAATTCTTGGAGCAGATTTTCAATAACTTCATTCAAGAAGTGAGTGCCTCTGTCACTAACTAGCTCTATAGGCAATCCGTATCTAGTGAACACATTCTCAAATAAGAACTTGGCTGTGGTCTGGGCATCATTCTTAGTCATGGCTTTCACTTCTACCCACTTGGTTAGATAGTCTGTGGCCACAATAATATACTCTGCATGCAAACCCTTAGCTGGGGGATTAATAGGACCTACAAAGTCTATTCCCCACTTAGAGAATGCACGTCCACCCATCATAGGTTTCAGGGGCATCTCATCTTTGTGTATAGGATATTGAGTTCGCTGACAGACATCACACCTCTTCACATAGGTATGTGCATCCATGTGAAGGGTCGGCCACCACAGACCTGTGAATAATATTGCCTTGATCACCCGATCAGGTCCGAAATGCTACACCTTGGTGAGTAGTTTCCAAGATCTTAAGATATTCGCTCTCATGGACACATAATCTGAGGTAACCATCTTTACCATGCTTGTATAGATTATCACCAATGAGTGAGTAGTCTAGGGCTTCTTGTTCTAGACTTCTTTGTCTGGCCAACATCATATCTTGAGGGAATATTTTTGTCCTCAAGAAGGCTACCAATGGTTCACTCCAATCTGGCACTATGGTCACTTGATAAAGAGTGGCATGCTCCACGGGTTGTTTAGTGCAGCAGATCGGGCATTCTTTGCACAACTTATGGACATAAGCCTCCATAGTCGGCCAATGCACTCCGAATCTCCTTAGTGTCTGTAAAGTTCTTTGCCTCGAATGGTGTTGCTCTAATGCACCTACATGTGCTGATTGCAACCATTTTGCGTACTCGTCCTCTTCCACACAACAAGCCAATATCCCTTGATCTGTTTGTTTGTACATGCTTCCTGCCATGATGTGGTACTTCTGGGCTTTTACTACCTCTCTATCTTGAGTGTTTATGACTGGGTGGTTACGCCCATATGTCAATACTAGCACCAATGGCTTAGCCCACTGAGGTACAACTTCCAAATTAAACAAGTAAGCATCAGGAAGGTCATCTGATACTCCTTGTGGGGCTTCTCCAGATGTGAGCCTAGAGAGATGGTCTGCTCTCAAGTGAGTCTTGCCTTTTCTCACCACAACCTCAAAGTCGTATTCCATTAGCAAGAGAAACCATCTTACTAATCGGCCTGTATTGCATGGTTTGTTTACCAAGTACAATAATGCCTGATAATCAGTAAAAAATTTAAACTTATTTTCAAGAAAATAGTGTCTAAACTTTTTATCTACATATACCATGCCTAATCCCTCTCGTTCTGTGGTGGTATAATTTCGTTCAGCTGCATTCAACTGTCTATTAGCATAGGCAATTGGAAGATCCATATTACCTTCACCTGTAGGTTATGCTAGTACACATCCAATAGCATAATTGGATGCATCCACATGAACATGAAAAGGCTTATTCCAATCTGGAGTCGTCAAGATTGGTGCTGAACACAATCTCCTTTTGAGTTCGTTGAAAGAGTTTTCACATTCATCAGTCCACTCGAAATTTGGTCAAAAGTCCATACAGAGGCTTTGCTATGATGGCATACATGTGTATAAACCGTCGGTAATAACCACAATGCCCCATGAAAGCTTGCACTTCCTTAATATTCTTTGGCCTAGGTAGCTCTACGATGGCTCTCACTTTCTCCTCATCCGTGGATATGCCGTTCTTTGACACTATGTGTCCTAGAATCTTGCCTTGCCTGACCATGAAAACACACTTTTCTGGGTTCAGGCAGACTTGATATTCTCTACATTTGTCAAAGATTTGTCTAAGTTCAGGAATATGGGTTTGTCTAATGTTGGAATGAGCACAAAGATCATCAACATAGACTTCCAAATTCTTCCTCAGGAATTCTTTAAACACATGGCACATCAATCTTTGGAAGGTTGCAGGAGCATTAGTAAGCCCGAATGGCATTACCCGAAAAGCAAATATGCCCCACTCAGTGGCAAAAGTTGTCTTATGCTGATCTTCTGGAGCTATGGCTACCTGATTGTAATCAGAAAATCCATCAAGGAAGCTGTATACTTCCTTGTCTGCTACTCTTTCTAAGAGATGTTCCATGATAGGAAGCGGATAGTTATCTCGAATAGTGGCTGCATTAACCTTCTTCAAGTTAATGCATACACGTAGCTTTCCATTCTTCTTGGGCACCACTACAATGGGGGATACCCACTCAGTGTGCTCAATTTCATAGATGAATCCAGCTTCAACCAGTCTATCTATCCCCTCTTTGATCTTAGCAGCATAATTATCGTTATATGTATATGGCTTCTGTTTAGAGGGTTTCGCGTCTGAGGTCATGGGAATTGTGTGTGAGCATATGTCTGGGTCAACACCTTTCAAGTCTTTGTAGCTCCAAGCAAAGACATCTCGGTACTCTCTTAGCAAGGCTATCAACTCATACTCCTCTTCTTCCGTCAGGGCATGCCCTATGTAAGTGCATCGCTCTTCTCCTTCTTCCATGGCTACAACTATTTTCTTGGTGGTTTCTTTGTTATCATAGGCCTCTATTGATTGAGCCTCACGTTTTGGCATCCTTACCATGACTCTTCTATCGTCTATCTCATACTTTTTAAAGTTTTTAGGGACCTCAAACAAAGATTCTTCCTCTTCTGGTGTGACTTCTCTCTTCTTTCTTTTCTTTCCTTCATCCTTAGGGGTCACTTGTGTGGCTAACCTTACATCATTTGTAAGCTCTCCGTGTCTCTAGGGTTGAAATTCTACTTCATAGAAGTATTCTTCATCTGATGCAAAAGGTGGGTCCATAATGATTGACTCTAGATCGGAGTCACTTGCATCCTCAAATGCATCAGGGCTAGGTTCGCATTCTTCTAAAACTGCATCTCCCATGATTGGCTCTATGGAGAAGACTGAAATGTCATAGCCATCCTCATCACATTGGGGTGTCCATTATTCTTCATTGATGGCTACATCCATTGTTGCTAAAATTTCTGCCTAGCCGTGAGGTTCAAATTCTTCGTCCGGAAATACTACAGGTGCATAGCCTGGGTCTTGAATGGATCTATGTGTTTCCTTCGTACCTACCTCTCTGGCTTTTTCTCTCTTCTCTTCTTCTATTGCTACTTTGCACATCCATAAATGGGTGTCTTCGTGCATCCATGAGGATCCTGATCCTATGGAATGCACAGACTCAGTATCATCTTTGGCTCTATGGATGGGATTCCATTGGATAGGAGGGACATCTCTATGAGAGTAATCCTTGAGATTGACTTTGGTCGTAACACCTAAGTGTTGCAGGTACAATGAGTTGGTTCCCCAATCCTGTACCACTTGCAACTGTCGCATAAATGGTCTTCCCAAAATCATCTCATAGGCATGGTTCTTGCTAAAATCACAGATAGCAAATGTATGCTCAAACTTTACACCACATGTAGTGAGAGTTATCCCTTCTAGCAAGCCTAAGGGTCTCTCTATGTGACCGTCAGCCATTTGCAATTTCATTCTTGTTGGCCTGAGTGCTGGCTTGCCCCAACGCTTCCATAGGGAAGTGGTAGCAATTGCAACTCCTGCACCAGAGTCCAGAATTGCCTTGGTTGTGTATCCTTGATGGGTGATGGTGTTAGCAGTAGTCAAGGAACTGAAGGACTAACAAGACAAGGAAGCCAACGAAGGGAGTCGGAGCGAAGAGAAGGTACAAGCAGACAGAGTAGTCAAAGAAGATCGGGCAAGTAGGCCATTATTTTTTCAAGAAGCTAAAGCATATCAAAGAGGTGGACACATAAGGAGAAGGAGCAAGTAGGAAGCTCGAAGATGTGTATGTCAAATCGTTAGAGGAAATCCCTACAAAAATAGTGATTTTCATCACGAATACCATTTCATATTTTTCTAGCTCCATTTTGTGCAAGCCAAGGAGTCCTTGAGCTTGAGGAGCATTAGAAGTAGCTACCTACCAGTTTTCATAATTTTTAGACTCCATTTGAGCCTTCAAATGGGGCCTAGAACCTAATTTTTAACTAGGCCGGACACTAGGTCTGGACACGGCCAAAACCTAGTAAAAAACTATAAATAGAACTAGAGAGCTCATTTTTGGGGTTAGCTTGTAATAGAGTTGAACTTATATGAGCATTTTGAAAGTAATCTAAAAAGAACTCCATTGTCCCTCTCTTTGCTCTTGCCTTGTGTGTGCGTGTGTGTATGTGTGTGCATGTTAGTGTGCTTCTCACTCACGCACTTGTGCCTTCACTTGCTCGAGGTCATCATACCATCCTCACGTCTTCCTGGATTGACATTAAAGGAGGTGCTACTCATCACTGAGCTACACTAAATTTTGGCGCCGTTGCCGGGGATCGAGCTTTGAGGACGAGCGTGTGATGGTAAGACGTAGATTTGAGACGTTGGCGTTGTAGGTAATTTCTTTACTCTTCTTTATTTTTCTCTTTCTTACTTCATCATCATCATCACCATCATCATCCTCACCACCTCCCACCTCCATCTCCACCATCGCAAAAAAATTTCAGTTTTTGATCATATCACCTTCTTCCTTCCATGTCCCTCATTTCACTTGTGACAGAGAGCAAGAGAGCGAATTGTGTGCATTGCTTTTTGCCTGTTTTCTGAGTGATCTTGCAGGTACAGCTGTATCATCCCCTCCAGCATGCTGCGTAGGTACGGACGAACTCAAAACTGTCTCTGTGTCGCAGACCTTTGTCGATCGCGATCGACTGAAAATTTCGCCTTTTGGTAAAACAAAGTGCACCACCATTACATGCACAAGGAGCACATTCCAAATCACTAGAAAAAACTAAAAAATTCCGCGTTTTTTTGTCAATCGCGATTGACACCGTCAATCACGATCGACAGCCACGATCAATAGATTCTGTCGATCGCGCGACCGATAGAGACGACTGACTGACCCTGTCAGTCGCGATTGACACCGTCGATCGCGACCGACTGAATTTTGACGATTGACTGAATTTCTCGTGTTGCCACATGTCCATCGCGACGGACACATCCCCGATCGACTAAAATTACGACGAAAATCCCGAAAAACGTGTCGATCGCGATTGACACCATTGACAGGACCCACGACTGACTCTGTCGATCGTGATTGACACTGTCAATCGCGATTGACGTGTCGATCGCGATTGACAGGCTTTTTCGGCCAAATTTTTAGGGTTTTTTATACCAAGTGTTGGGGTAATTTTTGGGCATATTTGTCAAGCCATTAGTGATTTGTGAAGTCCCTACACTTGTGTTTCGAAAAAAATCTTGTGTATTGTCAGCCTGTTTGAACCCTGTTTTAACTTCAAAACCCTGAGCAGTCATAACTTTCTACGAAATCCGTTTGATGTGATTCTTGTTTTGTTGGAAAGCTTGTTTTGTTTGAAATTGACCATATCCATGGGGCACAAAACCAAGGGATCTCTAGAAGTGTTTTCCATAAAGACAAAAGGCTAATTAATGTCTAAGTTACATAAATGAAAGTGCTCGGTTTTGTCCTTTGAATTTAAGTCTCGAGCTAATCTTGGGACTCTTACAGGTCCATTGAGAGCATAAAAGGGCGATCGGAGCAAGAGTAAGTGCAAGCTTGGGAACACACTTCTTGAGCACACAAGGGCAACCAAGGGAGAAAGTCAAGGTTGGAAGATTCTCAACTCCCTCTGTCAATCCGTAGCTTAGGCTAAGTTTGAGTAGTGCTAGAAGTAAGTCAGGGCAACGATAGGCACGAGACAAGTCAAGACTATCTAAGAAATCAAGTTCAAGTCAAGAGATAACCTGTGTGTGACCGACAACTTTAAAGGAAAAGAACCTAACGTGAGACGATCAACATTCAAGTGCGGAAATTAACTCAAGTGTTCCTGACGACGTGATATCAGACAAGATCATAACCACAATAATCAACTAAAAAGAATCAAGTGGCTGATATAAAAGAACTCAGCAACGAGGTTGTACCTTGGGTAAAAATTGGGATTGCTCAAATAGGCATATGAACCTTAGATCATGAAGACACCTAGGAAGAGATAGACAAAGTCTTAGATCTTCAGAGGCTAGTGTTAATCATACTGCTAGGTCTTGGGCCCAGCAGTTGAGCCATTATTCGCACTACACTAGCTCTGAAACTAGTGAGTCGGAGATGTCCCACGGTATGGAGAGACCTACAGGAAGTTCAGGTGTGCCATACTTGCATAGGGTGGAAGGCCCCTACAAGATGCAGCTGGAATACCTTAGGACCAACCGACTAGGTGCTAGCATCTATGAGGACGGCCTAGGAAGATCTGTGGTCCAAATAAAAAACCCTGACCAGTCCATTGGACTAGAACATCCAGCAATCAAGTTTGAAAACGGAGCATACTTGGACAAAGAAGAAACTATATATGTAGTCACTAGTCACCCAGACAGGACCGATGAATTCGGGAATGTGATCCTTGAGGTGGACATAGGTGACCTAGAGCAAGGGAACATAGGAGGAGAGCCTAGGACCCCTCGAGGAAAATATGTTCTTACTAGAATCCTCCATCCGGAGTGGGTTCCCCAAGACAATAAGAGCATAGATCTACTCCTGAACCGAGAGACTGACAAAGCCTTTTGGAGGTATAGATCTGATCAGCCGAATGAGGTAGGAACAATCATGATATATGAGTTCAAAGATCCTGATAGCCCAGGCAGAGTGACCTACTTAGATTATGCTTCAGAGAGGATCTTTGTGGTTACAGAAAATGATAGGCATGCTTACACTTGGAAAGGTGAATTTATTTTCCCCCAACCAAGATCGAATGTGTCCTTTGGTCACCCAGGAGCTGGAACATCCCAAGCTCATGGAGCTCAAAGAGAGAGACATAGAGATAGACCTGAGGTAAGCTTTGCCAATCCAGTGGGAAGAGAAAGAACGAGAACGGAAACAAATAGAGCGGAACCTGAGGGACTTAGAGCCCCAAGGAACCAAAGGAATGCCGATGATTTCCCTCTGCCAAGGCCTAGGGAACACACCAGAACATTGAGACCTACACAGCTGGTTAAGTCCATGAAGAACTACTTCGATGACACAGGAGACCCATATGATCATGTGGCTGAGTTTAGGCAAGTCTTGAGAGCTGAACAAGTTGAGGACCTATTCACGCAGTATAATGCCTTTGGTCTCACCCTTAGGAACACAACCCTTACGTGGTTTCAACCATTGAATGAGACACAGTTCAGGAGCATAGACCAACTCTTAGAGGCCTTCATCACTGAATTCTCTAAAAGTGGCATAAGGCATAATACTTCCTCATTGATACATAGCTTCAAGCAGACCCCTCAAGAGACCGTGAGACTTCTAGGAAGAAGATTTAGGCAATACCTAGAGATGCCCTGTTCCAGAGTTACCCACACCAGCCAAACAGGTGGCATTATTCTTGGATGGATTGCTAAGTACCAAATTGAGGTCATATGTGTACTTGAAGGACCCTAGGACCATTGAAGAGTGCGTACGCATGTGCATCGACATAGAGGATAACCTAGGGGAAGAGTTAGAGCTTTCCAAAATCTATAAAGATTCAGATAGTGCCTCTACCTTTTCTTCCACACAATCTACATCTATTGAGGAACTCGCAGAAAAGGTAGCTCAAAAACTAGGTGTCTCTAGCAAACAAATTCCAAGATTTGCCCCAGTAAAGAGATGCTATACTTGCGGTGGTGACCACATGGCGAATGTGTGTCCCATTATGGCTCAACCCCAAGTAAATCCTAGTAGCCAGTACTGCACCATAGAACGGAGATACACCACTCACACCGCGCAAGATTGCCCCTACAATAAGCAAGCAGTTAGGCAGACGTTGTACCACAACCATACCCTCAACAAGGAAGATACTAGAACCAGTACCCACCGCAGCAGCATGGTAGGCCTCAACAAACCTACCAACCACAATACCAAAACCAACAAAGGCCTCAGCCTGTGTTAGCACAACAACCTCGTGCCCCAGCTAATGTAATTCTCGTAAAGTATGCAGCTGCAGAAGAGAATTTGAATAGAGCTATAGTGCCAGTAACACCATTGCTTTCAGAAAGTGATCCCAGTGACCATAGCTTTGATTCTACATATATTGATAGTCCCCAGGCATAATACATGCAATCTCCTGAACATGGTGAGTCCTACTACAGTGAGGAACCAAGTGAACCTAGTTGGGAGCCAGAGTACACAAATGTAATGTACACAAATCCTAACTCTAGACCCCAACCTAGGCAGGTAAGACCCCCATTCCCTAGAGGACCATGCTATAGATGTCAGGGAGATCACCTCATTTGTGATTGCCCCTTACCTCCACCTACACAACCCCAGTCAATGACAATTCAAGGCTTTTGCCAAGATTGTGGAAAGGAGCATCTCTTACGAGATTGTCCAAAGAACCCCAAGAATATGCCAAAAATTACTCCTATCAATGTTATTGAGTTAGTAGTAGACTCTACAGGAAGTGTGACGTCCACTGCACCAGTACAGGTAGTCACTAGAGCTCAAGCATTGCAGCAAAACCAAGGGGTAGGCCAGGAAAAGAGCTCAGAGGCTAGTGAAACTGAGAGCATAACCAAGAAGAGAACTAGAGCTTGGAGAGATAGTAGAGAAAGAATGAAGAGGCAATGGGCTAAGAAGATGAGTGAACTCGAGGAAAGCCTAAGGGAAACAAAAGCCAGGATAATTGAACTCACATCTCAAACTCCCTCTCACACCACCCCACCCCCACCATTCCCATCATCATCCGACCCAACACCTTCCAACCCTCCTCACACAAACCCACCACCCCCCAGAGTAGGATCAGTCCTAGCCGATCCCACTCTTGAGGACCTAAATATGATGCTTAAGGCATATCAGGCCAGAATCCAAGAAGGAACAAATGTAACCGATCATGAAAAGTGTTACCCTAGAGCAGAACTAGAGCTTGAACGAACCAAAATCTGTGCTAAGATGGTGGAATTGGCTCAAACCATGTTTGAAGCCAGCCGCCTCTTTAACATCTCTAGTTCAGCTAAGATGCAGTTGCACTTTGATGGACTGCTAGAAAGATTGGAAAGGCTAATTGCACAATTAGAAAAGGAACCCACCCCGCCAAATAAAGGCAAGACAAGTAAGAGAGTAAGCCTTCCTGCCCAGGAAGCTTATGTGCCTAACTCCACGGAGCCAGACATCTCTTCTTCTATGAATCGGTTCACACCAGAATTCCTACGAGAGATTCAAGAAGACAAATGGGCTAAAGAAAGTGAAGTCCCTCCTCCCATTGAACTTGTGGATGATGCACATGATCAATTCCCACAAGATATTCCCTCCATTTATGGAGAGCAGGAGAGCACCCAGTCTCAAGAGAGATTAGACTTTGAGTCTAATTCTTTACATGAATTACCCCACTTCACAGGCCCATGGGAAGCTAAGTCCACTTGTATGAGAGCACCCACAGTCATGGTCAGAAAAGGAGACTCAATAATACCTAGGAATACGGAGGTAGTAAAGAATACTAAAGTGCAGTGCAACCTCACTTTAGAAGAGCTACTCAAAGTAAGGCCAGAGCTATGGAAACATGTAGCCAAACAAGTACCAGAGATAGCAAAACCTCATTCCCAGGTAGGTTCTCATAGGATAGTGCCAGAAATTCCTCTAGATAAGATAGGAGACATGAGTGAAGGAGAAGAAGGAAACACCTTCCTCCCCATCACCCATCAAGGATACACAACCAAGGCAATTCTCGACTCAGGTGCAGGAGTCGCAATTGCTACCACTTCCCTATGGAAGCGTTGGGGCAAGCCAGCACTCAGGCCAACGAGAATGAAATGGCAGATGGCTGTGGTCACATAGAGAGACCCCTAGGTTTACTAGAAGGAATAACTCTCACTACAAGTGGTGTAGAGTTTGAGCACACGTTTGCTATCTGTGATTTTAGCAAGAACCATGCCTACGAAATGATTTGGGAAAGACCATTTATGCGACAGTTGCAAGTGGTACAAGATTGGGGAACCAATTCCTTGTATTTGCAACACCTAGGTGTCACGACCAAGGTTAATCTCAAAGATTACTCTCATAGAGATGTCCCTCCTATCCAATGGAATCCTATTCATAGAGCCAAAGATGATATAGAGTCTGTGCACTCCATAGGATCAGGATCCTCATGGATGCATGAAGACACTCACTTATGGATGTGTAAAGTGGCAGTGGAAGAAGAGAAGAGAGAAAAGGCCAGAGAGATAGGTGCAAAAGAAACCCATAGATCCATTCAAGACCCAACCTATGCACCTGTAGTATTTCCTGATGAAGAATTTGAACCCCACGGCTGGGCAGATATCCTAGCAACCATGGATGTAGCCATCAATGAAGAACAATGGACACCACACTGTGATGAGGATGGCTATGACATATCAGTTTTCTCCATAGAGCCAATCATGGGAGATGCAGTTTTAGAAGAGTGTGAACCTAGCCCTTATGCATTTGAGGATGCAAGTGACTCCGATCTAGACTCAATCATCATCTATTAATCCCCCAGCTAAGGGTTCACATGTTGAATACATCATTGTTGCCACATACTATCTAACAAAGTGGGTAGAGGTAAAAGCTACGACAAAGAATGATGCTCAGACAACTGCTAAGTTCCTATTTGAGAATGTGTTCACAAGATACGGGCTACCTATAGAGCTGGTAAGTGATAGAGGCACTCACTTCTTGAATGAAGTTATTGAAAATCTGCTCCAAGAGTTCTTGGTTGTACACAAGAAGTCTTCCCCCTATCACCCACAAGCTAATGGACAAGCCGAAAGCACAAACAAGATCCTGTGCAATGTGTTGACCAAACTAGTGAATAATAAACGCTCTGATTGGGACAAACAGCTACACCATGCTGTTTGGGCATACCGAGTTGCCTATAAAACGGTACTCCAAGCCACCCCCTTTTAGATGGTATTTGGCCAAAATGCAGTGCTACCATTGGACTTCTTGATACCTACATTAAAAGTAGCACAAGAGCATGAATGGACGGGTCATGAACTCTCCTCTAGACTCTTTGACCTTGAACGGTTAGGAGAAACAAGACTGAGGGCAGTTGCGGGGATATATGCAGCTAAGAAACGACAGAAGGCATACTTTGATGCCCATGTTAAGGATAAAGGCTTGAAGGCCGGAGACTTAGTGTTGGTGTATACCCTAAAACAACATGCAAGAAAGCTCGAAAAGAGAGGTTATGGACCTATGATCATAAATAGGATCTCAACCAATGGAGCAGTTCAACTCGCTACACTGGAAGGTGATGTTCTCCCTAGCTATATAAGCAGATGTAGAGTCAAGTTATATCAAGAACACCTGACAGAGAGGATGCTAAATCGACTCAACACTGCCAAAAAATGCAAGGAAGAAGAAAAACAAGTTCGAGAAGAGGCACAGGTGGAAGCATTGGAACGCATCCGAAGGATGAGGTTGCGAAGACTGGGTAGAGATCAGGCCAGGGTAGATGACTATGTGGACCCAGGTTATCATATGGCAATGTGTGAAGTCTCAGGAATAAGTTCTCATAGAATAATTGATAGACGACCTTTTGTAACCTTAGAGATAGGACAAGGAAAGGGTGCAAGGACTGTAAGAGTCTTGATTGACTCAGGTGTAGCCACTAGTGCTGTTAAATTTTCTTACTGTCAAAAGTTGAAATTAACTGTCAATCCTATAGAAGCATATCTCATAGGATTGGGAGGTCTGGAAACCCCTTGCATGGGCGAGGTGAAACTTCGCCTCTACATTCAAGACGAAGTAATGACAATTAAAGTGCTAGTGTGTCAAGATGAGGACCTCACGGAGCCTCTTGTCTTGGGTCAAGACTGGATCTATGATCATGCAGTCAACCTAAACCTAAGAAGTGGACTCCTTCAGGTCTGGGTAAATCAGAATCGCGTTACAATTGAGTTAGAAAATGAAGCACTCAAGGAATTAGACAAGGCACACACTCCTGGTCCTTCCAGGGGTACACATGAAGATGACCATGTTATTCTTGTCCCAAACTATGTGATACAGAGGAATGATGATTTCAATCAAGAAGTCAAGGGCGCAACGGAACTCCCTTCTTTTCCAGAGACCAGAGGGATGCAGCAACCAAAGGTAGATCAAATACAGATGGAGCAGAGTAATACCTATGCTGGAGGACAAAAGAACGTGCGAAGCAGAATGTCTCAGCCATTGAAACAAGTGTGGGTGCGGAAAGGCAAACACCCTGTTGCGATCAAGCCAACCACACGGGCAAAACTTCTTATTAATAATCAACAACATGACACTAATAAGAAGTCTTTCAGAAATTCTTTTGTGAAAGTAAAGTCTTTTTGGGTACCCAAGAAGTCGATGAAGGCCATCCCACAATCACGATAAATTTGGGTGCCTAAGGCTTGCTTGCGGGCTCAAATAGTTACACCGAGGCCACACCCTGTACAACATGGTTCACTCACTCAAACATCTGATACCCTTTCTTATACAACACACACGGACACACATTGGTCCATGAGCACAAGCAGAATCACTTGTAAATGGGTCCTTAAAAAGCCTCATTTCCAAGTAGACACTCCTGAAAAGCCCTCCAGAGTCTCCACAAAATCAAGACCAACAGCAAATCAGTTTGTTTGGAAGCCCAAAACGTGTACTAAACGCCCCGACCCTCATTTGTAAATTCATATCCACTTACTCACTACATCACTCATACACCGCATCTTTCCATTCAGCTCTTAGGAATATCCATTCACTAACTACACACACGATCCCAAGCACTTATTGACCTACTAACCTCTCACTAAAATCATGTTAATGTTGTAATGGGGATGCATGAACGCTTGGTGTCCATTTGCAATGGTAACATTCATTTGTCTATTCTCACAGAACCGATGACCAGTCTCTTCACCATGGCCGAGGTAGGAACTAGCTCCCAGGCAGGCACCAGCCCCCAAATCGTGGACATTGAAAGTCTTCCCATTGAAGAGGAATTGAAGGAACGCCCAGTGGCATTGAGGGCATTACACACCATATCGATTTAGAATCCTCCACAGGGGCACACAATGCCGGTCAGCAAAAACTCACATTGGTTCAGTGATGTGGCCGGATCTCTGGGTGAAGGCAATTACATGTGGGAGGCCGAGATAGAGTTCAACGGGCGATGGGGAAGATATCATTTTTTCACCAGGGAATTCGAGAGGCTTCAAAATGATGAAGGTCTGAAACCCATCTGGAAGAAGGCTGGACTATACGACTTTACTTCAAGGCTCAGTTACCCAAACCAGACTTTCTATGTTGTTCCTACTTAATTAGCACTCTGACCCCTAGTAAAGAGAAAAAGGGATATAGTACCTTCGTTCTACCATCACTTACCAGAGGTAATGAATTAAAGCGTTTCAAACTGACAAACAATTTGGTGAGGGAAGCGCTTGACATGAAAGGCATGCATATCCCCACCGAAAAAGAGACGATGGTCCTGGATAACATGAAGAACAGGAACCTGACTAAGCTCAAAGACATGGTGGCAATGACACCCACAATCGCCATTCACTTACCAACGGTCATGCAACATTTCGCGTTCCCAGCTCAAGAGCAGTTCGCAATGCCATCCAATAAAAAATATGGTTCAGTCTATATTTAGCAGATGCCTTCAATTTGACAATCAACATGCCGCATTGGATTATCGACCAAATCCACTTGGCACATCAACGGTGGTATAAAAAGCAAAAGTCGGTACTGTATGGATGTTGTGCCCTCACCAGGATTGTGTATAGATGTTTGGCTTATGATGTGCCAGTTCAAAGGGCATTAATTTGGACCAGGGTACAGGAATTTCAACGTAGACTATCAACCGCAGGGCCTCCATCAAAGAAAATGAGAGGCGCAGTTCAGATGCCCTGTGCACAAGCCCGCGGTGCGACACTGACACCAGAGACAACTCCACGACTTCCGAGGCGTGTACAACCCTTCGCTATCAGATTACCAAGACACAGCACTGATGGACCGAATCTGGTGTTTCCACCTGTACCAACCGACCTAGAGTTTCCTCACGGCTTCACATTAGAAGACCTAACTGATGAGGAGGTAGCCAGAATAATCGATGCTGTTAACGCGGAAGTCGAGGCAGAGCAAGCTAGTGGGCAACAAACTGCTACAGACCAACCCCATCCTAGACAACCATGAGTAGTTGAAGTGGAGGATGAAGAAGAAGAAGAGAAAGAGGAGAAACGAGGTGGACAAACAGAGGAAGAAGAGCAGGAATATGAACAAGAAGTTCTACAGGAACTTGAGGGTGCCCCGGCTTATACGAAGGAATTGAAAAAGCTGTATGATACCATCAACAGAGTTCAAGAACAGCACAAATTGTCCCTGGCAGCAGGAAAAGCCCCCATGAACCAAATCCTTGAAGAGGAAGGTGTGGACGAGCAATACCGAGCAACCCTTGATATGATTTCTGATGCATTGGGGGTACCTGAGACGGTGCATACAACTCTTGCACACTCGAGAAGATCGGAGCGAGGATACGGCAGACGCCCCCCTCGATCAGGAAAACAAATGAATATCTTAGTATCAGAACCACAGGACACCACATCCACAACCACGGGCACAACTCATATCATTTTGGAAACTGAGGAAGCCCATACATCCAGTGCACCCCCATCACCCCCTTTACCACCCCTACCTCCAACTCCACCAACTTCACCTCCCACTACCAGTGTAACCACTACTGTCACTGCCTCAGAGTCCACTACCCATACCGAAGCACAGACTGTCAGTCAATCCACACAACCCTCACACCCTATCAACACCTCACTTGTATACACTACCACTGACAATGTAATTCTAACTGCAGCCACGGAAAACCCCGTTCTCTCGATCACACTTCCTGGCGGTTCATATTCACAACTACACACACCACTTTACACTTTCACCACCATCACCGCACCCACAATTCCCATGTTCACAATCACTCCCACGACTGCATCCACTTTTGACCTCATGGACATATCACCCACCTCCGCACCTCTCCCTCCCCCCATACATCCACAATCTCCCATTCCCCCACCACCAACTTCACCCTTTTCGAGCACAGCATACACGCTCCCATTCCCCTTTCCCTTCCCTTCTCCATTCAACACCTTTCCCGCATGCACTCCCATTAATAATGTATTTAATAACATGTACCAGTGTATGTCTCAGCTGCAACAGCATTATCAGCACCTAGATGCTCAGCATACAAGTCTGTTCAGAAGCCATGAAACATTACAAGGATGATTCATTGACTTAGAGAGGGAAAAGTGGCTACTACAACAACAGTATGTCACTTTACAGGAACAACATGAGCAGTTAGTGGCCAATCCACCCCAGTCAGATGCAGAAGAAAAACAACAACTTGATGAGCTGCTACACTCCCAGATAACAGAGAACCTTAAGCTTCGAAGCAACCTGGCCCTATTACGGAAACACATGTCTACAACACTCGAGGAAAATAAGTGACTACAGAGACAGAACGAAGAAAACTTGGAAGCAGCAATGGAGGATTCACCACAGGAAATCGACCCAGAGAAATTCAAGGCTTTCCCATTCGAAAATATGCAAATCATCTTGGAAACCCATGCCGACCTCCTGGAAGCCCACACAGCATTAGAAAGAGAAAGAGATGCCTTATTAAAGCAACTGGCAACCCAGCAGGAGTCACCAAGCAAAGTCACAACTGAAGCCGACACATCTGAAGAAGTCGCAAAACTCAGAGCAGAATTAGAAGAACTACGAAATAGAGTTCTACAATACGAGCGTCAACCCTCTCCCCTGGTGGAACGAGAACCTGAAGACTTAGTGCCAATTCAAGTGGAGGAGATCTTTGAAGACCCATACGTTCCCATGCCAACACCCGGAGGTAAGCAAACAGAAGAAGGAATGGACACGATTGAGATCGAAGCGCCTGAATGGATGCAAAGGTTGGAAAAGGTTGCTACAACCCATGATGAGAGAGTTGCAGTTCAGATAGCGTCTATGTCACGATTGGAAGAAGTCATCATAAAATCGGATTACTTTAGAAACCTCTCCCATCATAGGTGGATTGGCACGTCTGATGATCTATATGTTCCATTCTGTGTATTAATGGCAGATTACAATGCTGAAATCAAGCAACGCACAACAAAAGAACCAACCTCGGCAACAAAGTTTGCACCGGATGATATCCCTGCAAGTGCCAAGCAAGGGAATATACATCAACCTACTTGGAGGATCCGCCTGCTTGAAACCTACCCTGAGATGGTACACACGTGGAATAACATGCCTCTATATATCAAGTATAATCCCTGCTACTGACCTGTCTTTCGAAGAAGGTCTTGGCCGGAGTACACAAAAACAGTTTTGACGGTTAAAGGATGTGAAAAGTGGTTAAATTATGTGTACCTAGCACCTCCTAATGGCCAACCCACAGTCAACTACATGATTTCAACCATCCGACACTGGGCAATCCGGTTCAAGAATGTCCCAGATGTCATGGCCCAGATGTGCCTAAAAACTTTTGAGCTCATGCTGATTACATTCAGGACATTTAAGAACATCAAAGAACCTCATCTTTTGGCTATTGGATTTAATGAAGGGAATCAGGACCTTGTCTATGACATGAGCACCATGCCCTCCATTAACGTCATCTATGTTTGGCATGCCCGTATAAAGTATCTACCTGCTTGCTTCAAACAGACGTTTGAAAAAATGTTTATCACGGGGTTCTAGGAATATCATTCAGAGATATTCATTCCCAGACCATCTCATCTATTACAGTTATTTGTCGTGGAACAAGCTCTCCATTCAGAAAATCTACGTATACCACATCCAGAGGTTCCTGGGCCTGTAGATTGGGATGCTCTACTCACTGACTTGGCCAAAGGGTTGAGAATCGCGGAACATCATTTAGCAACAGACGTTGTGGAGTACTACATCCAACGACCCACCCAACAAGGGTCTGTCAGGGACGACAGATGCGAGAGAGGGGGGGGGTGTTAGCAGTAGTCAAGGAACTGAAGGACTAACAAGACAAGCAAGCCAGCGAAGGGAGTCGGAGCGAAGAGAAGGTACAAGCAGACAGAGTAGTCAAAGAAGATCGGGCAAGTAGGCCATTATTTTTTCAGGAAGCTAAAGCATATCAAAGAGGTGGACACATAAGGAGAAGGAGCAAGTAGGAAGCTCGAAGATGTGTATGTCAAATCGTTAGAGGAAATCCCTACAAAAATAGTGATTTTCATCACGAATACCATTTCATATTTTTCTAGCTCCATTTTGTGCAAGTCAAGGAGTCCTTGAGCTTGAGGAGCATTAGAAGTAGCTACCTACCAGTTTTCATAATTTTTAGACTCCATTTGAGCCTTCAAATGGGGCCTAGAACCTAATTTTTAACTAGGCCGGACACTAGGTCTGGACACGGCCAAAACCTAGTAAAAAACTATAAATAGAGCTAGAGAGCTCATTTTTGGGGTTAGCTTGTAATAGAGTTGAACTTATATGAGCATTTTGAAAGTAATCTAAAAGAACTCCATTGTCCCTCTCTTTGCTCTTGCCTTGTGTGTGCGTGTGTGTATGTGTGTGCATGTTAGTGTGCTTCTCACTCACGCACTTGTGCCTTCACTTGCTCGAGGTCATCATACCATCCTCACGTCTTCCCGGATTGACATTAAAGGAGGTGCTACTCATCACTGAGCTACAGATGGGAAGATAGGTGTTTCCTTCTTCACCTTCACTCATATCTCCTATCTTGTCTAGAGGAATTTCTGGCACTGTTCTATGAGAACCTACCTGGGAACGGGGTTTCGCTACTTCTGGCACTTGGTTAGCTACATGTTTCCATAACTCTGGCCTAACTTTGAGTAGCTCTTCTAAAGTGAGGTTGCACTGCACTTTAGTGTTTTTTACTACCTCCGTGTTCCTAGGTATGACTGAATCTTCGTTTCTTACCATGACCGTGGGTGCTCTCATACACGTGGACTTTGCTTCCCATGGGCCCATGAAGTGGGGTAATTTGTGTAAAGAATTAGACTCGAAGTCTAATCTCTCCTGAGATTGGTTACTCTCCTGCTCTTCATAAATGAAGGGAATATCCTGTGGGAATTGATCATGCGCGTCCTCCACAAGTTCAAAGGGAGGAGGGACTTCACTCTCTTTAGCCCATTTCTCTTCTTGAATCTCTCGCAAGAACTCTGGTGTGTACCGATTCATAGAAGAAGATGTGTCTGGCTCTGTGGAGTTGGGCACATAAGCTTCCTGGGCGGGAAGGCTTAGCCTTTCACTTGGCTTGCCCTTATTTTGAGAGGCGGGTTCCTTTTCTGATTGTGCAATTAGCCTCTCCAATCTTTCTAGCAATCCATCAAAGTGCAACTGCGTCTTAGCTGAACTAGAGATGTTAAAGAGGCGACTGACTTCAAACATGGTTTGGGCCAATTCCACCATCTTAGCACAAATTTTGGTTCGTTCAAGATCTAATTCTGCTCTAGGGTAACACTTTTCATGATCGGTTACATTTGGCCCTTCTTGGATTCTGGTCTGATATGCTTTGAGCATCATATTTAGGTCCTCAGGAGTGGGATCTGCTAGAACTGATCCTACTCTAGGGGGTGGTGGGGTCGTATGAGGCAGGTTGGAAGGGGTTGGATCGGATGGAGATGGGAATGGTGGTGGTGGCGTAGTGTGAGTGGGAGTTTGAGATGTGAGTTCAACTATCCTGGATTTCATTTCTCTTAGGCTTTCCTCGAGTTCACTCATTTTCTTAGCCCATTGCCTCTTCATTCTTTCTCTACTATCTCTCCAGGCTCTAGTCCTCTTCTTGGTTATGCTTTCAGTTTCACTAACCTCAGCATTTTTTTCCTGGCCTGAACTTTGGTTCTGCTGCAGGGCTTGAGCTCTAGTGACCACTTGCACTGGTGCAGTGGAAGTCACACTCCCTGTGGAGTCTACAACTAACCCAATAACATTAATAGGAGTGATTTTTGGCATATTATTGGGATTCTTCGGGCAATCTCGTAAGAGATGCTCCTTGCCGCAATCTTTACAAAATCCTTGAATCGTCACTGATTGGGTTTGTGTGGGTGGAGGTAAGGGGCAATCACGAATGAGGTGATATCCCTGACATCTGTAGCATGGTCCTCTAGGGAATGGGGGTCTTACTTGCCTAGGTTGAGGTCTAGAGTTGGGGTTTGCGTACATGACATTTGTGTAATCTGGCTCCCAACTCGGTTCTTCACTATAGTAGGACTCACCATGTTCAGGAGACTGCATGTAGTAAGCCTGTGGACTATCTATGTGAGTGGAATCAAAACTATGGTCACTCGGGTCACTTTCTGAAAGCAATGGAGTCACTAGGACTATGGCTCTATTCAAATTTTCCTCAGCAGTTGCATACTTTACAGGAATCACATTTGCTGGGGTTGGAGGTTTTTGAGCTAACACAGGTTGAGGCCTTTGTTGGTTTTGATAGGGTTGTTGATAGGATTGTTGTGGTCTACCATATTGCTGTGGAGGGTACTGGTTTTGGTATCTTCCCTGTTGTGGATAGGGCTGAGGGTAGGTTTGCCTAACTGCTTGCTTATTGTATGGGCAGTCTTGTGCTGTGTGATTTGTGTATCTCCGTTCTATGGTGCAATATTGGCTACTAGGGTTCACTTGGGGTTGAGCCATGATGGGACATACGTTCGCCATATGGTCACCACCGCAAGTATAGCACCTCTTTACTGGGGCAAACCTTGGGATTTGTTTGCTAGTGACACCTAGTTTTTGAGCTACTTTCTCTGCGAGTTCCTCAATTGATGTGGATTGCGAGGAAGAGAGGCTAGAGGCACTATCTGAATCTTTGTAGATTTTGGAAAGCTCTAACTCCTCCCCTCGGTTATCGTCGATGTCGATGCACATGCGTACACACTCTTCTATAGTCCTAGGGTCCTTCAAGTACACATATGACCTCAATTTGGTACTTAGCAATCCATCCAAGAATAAAGCCACTTGTTTGGCTAGTGTGGGTAACTCAGGAATAGGGCATCTCTCAAGATATTGCCTAAATCTTCTTCCTGCAAGTCTCACGGTCTCTTGAGGGGCCTGCTTGAAGCTATGTATCAATGAGGGAGTATTATGCCTTATGCCACTTTTAGAGAATTCAGTGATGAAAGCCTCTAAGAGTTGGTCTATGCTCCTCAACTGTCTCTCATTCAATGGTTGAAACCACGTAAGGGCTGTGTTCCTAAAGGTTAGACCAAAGGCATTATACTGTGTGAATAGTTCCTCAACTTGCTCAGCTCTCAAGACTTGCCTAAACTCAGCCACATGATCATATGGGTCTCCTGTGCCATCGAAGTAGTTCTTCATGGACTTAACTAGCTGAGTCGGTCTCAAAGTCCTTGTGTGCTCTCTAGGTCTTGGTAGAGGGAATTCATCCGCATTCCTTTGGTTCCTTGGGGCTCTAAGTCCCTCAGGTTCCATTCTATTTGTTTCCGTTCTCGTTCTTTCTCTTCCCACTGGGTTGGCAAAGCTTACCTCAGGTCTATCTCTATGTTTGTCTCTTTGAGCTCCATGAGCTTGGGATGTTGGGGTTCTAGTTTCTACACCCATGTTTCCTTGCTCCAGGTCACCTAAGTCCGTTTCTGGGATCACGTTTCCAAATTTTTCCGTCCTATCTGGATGACTGGTGACTACATATATGGTTCCTTCCTTGTCTAGGTATGCTCCATTTTCAAACTTGACAACTGGGTGCTCTAGTCCAATGGATTGGTCAGGGTTTTTAATCTGGACCACAGATCTTCCTAGGTCGTCCTCATAAATGCTAGCACCTAATCGGTTGGTCCTAAGGTATTCCAACTGCATCTTGTACGGGCCTTCTACCCTATGTAAGTATGGCACACCTGAACTTCCTGTAGGTCTCTCCATACCGTGGGACATCTCTGACTCATTAGTTTCAGAGCTAGGGTAGTGCGAATAATGGCTCAACTGCTGGGCCCAAGACCTAGCAGTATGATTGACACTGGCCTCTGAAGGTCTAAGACTCTGTCTATCTCTTCCTAGGTGTCGTCCTGATCTAAGGTTCATATGCCTATTTGAGCAATCTCAATTTTTACCCAAGGTACAACCTCATTGCTGAGTTCTTTTGTATCAGTCACTTGATTCTTTTTTTATGTTGATTATCGTGTTTATGATTTTGTCTGATATCACGTCGTCAGGAATACTTAAGTTAATTTCCGCACTTTAATGTTGATCGTCTCACGTTAAGTTCTTTCTCCTTTCAAGTTATCGATCACACAGAGATTATGTTTTCACTTGAGCTTAAGTGCTTAGGTAGTCTTCAACTTGATAAATGCCTATCGTCGCCCTGACTTACTTCTAGCACTATTCGTACTTAGCCTAAGCTAGGAATTGACAGAGGGAGTTGAGAGTATTCCAACCTTGCTTCCTGATCCCTTGCCCTTTGGTGCTTAAGAACCCGGTTCTCAAGCTTGCAAAAAACCCTTGCTTTGGATGCCTTCAAGTGCTCTCAATGGACATGTAGGAGTCCCAAGATTAGCTCAAGACTTAAATTCAAATGACAAACAGATCACTTTCATGCATGTCATTCACAAACCAAATTCCCCTTTGCCTTTATGGAAATCACTCCCAAAGATCCTTCAGTTTTCCTACCCCGGGTTCTAGGGTTCAAACAGGGTTCAAACAGGTTGACAGCTACCAGGATTTTTCTCAAAAATACAAGCGTAGGGACCTCTCAAATCACTATTGGCTTGATAAGTATGCCCAAAATTACCCCAAAGACTTGGAAATAGAAACCCTAAAATTTTAGCCGAAAAAGCCTGTCAATCGCGATCGACAGGTCTGTCAATCGCGATTGACAGAGGTGTCCGTCGGGGCCTGTCGATCGCGATCAACACGTCAGTCGCGATTGACAATGTCAATCAAAGTCGGTCATGAGTCCTGTCAATCGCGATCGATGGTGTCAATCGTGATCGACACTTTTTCTGGGATTTTCGCCGTAATTTCAGTCGATCGGGATGTGTCCATCGCGATGGACACGTGGCAACGCGAGTTTTGGTGTCAATCTCAGATTTTAGTCGGTCGCGATCGACAGTGTCAATCGCGATTGACTGGATCCTACGTGGTAGTCAGTCGGTCGTGGGGTCTATCGGTCGCGATCGATAGGTCTGTTGATCGCGATTGACAGGGTCTGTCGGTCGCGATTGACAGAGGTTGTCGATCGTGGCTGTCGATCGTGATCGATGGTGTCGATCGCACTTGACAGAGAAACACGGAATTTTTTTACTGTTTTAGGTGATTTAGAGTGTGCTCATCTTGTGTGTCATTGTGGTGTGCTTTGTTTTACCAAATAAGTGATTTTTCTGTCGATCGCGATTGAAAGGGGTCTACGACACAGAGACAGGACCGAGCTTTTCCGTACCTGCGCAGCCTACTGGAGATGGTGGGATAGCCAGATCCTGCAAGAAAACTCAAGAAACATGCAAAAAGTGCGCACACAAATCACTCTCTCGCTCTCTCTCACAAGTGGAATGAGGGAAATGGAGGGGAGAAGGTGATATGATCAAAAACTGAAATTTTTGCGATGACGGAAATGGAGGTGGGAGATGGTGAAGATGGTGATGGTGATGATGATGATTAAGTAAAAGAGAGAAAAATAAGAAAAATTAAAGAAATTACCTACAACGCCAACGTCTCAACTCTACGTCTTACCATCACACGCTCGTCCTCAAAGCTCGATCCCCGGCAACGGCACCAAAATTTGGTGTAGCTCAGTGATGAGTAGCACCTCCTTGAATGTCAATCCGGGAAGACGTGAGGATGGTATGATGACCTCGAGCAAGTGAAGGCACAAGTGCGTGAGTGAGAAGCACACAAACATGCACACACATACACACACACGCACACACGGCAAGACAAAGAGAAAGACAATGGAGTTCTTCTAGATTACTTCCAAAATGCTCATACAAGTTCAATTCTATTACAAGCTAACCTCAAAAATGAGCTTTCTAGCTCTATTTATAGTTTTTGACTAGCTTTTGGCCCTATCCAGACCTAGTGTCTGGCCTAGTTAAAAATTAGGTTCTAGGGCCTATTTGGGGGCTCAAACGAAGTCTAAAAATTATGAAAATTGGTATGATGCTACTTCTAATACTCCTCAAGCTCGAGGACTCCTCGGCTTGCACAAAATGGAGCTACAAAAATATGAAATGGTATTTACAGTGGCCTTTAGTGATGAAAATCACTATTTTTGTAGGGATTTCCTTTAACGATTTGACATACACATCTTCGAGCTCCCTACTTGCTCCTTCTCCTTGTGTGTCCACCTCTTTGATATGCTTTAGCTTCATGGAAAAATAATGGCCTACTTGCCAGATCTTCGTTGACTACTCTGTCTGCTTGTGCCTTCTCTGCGCTCCGACTCCCTTCATTGGCTTCCTTGGCTTGTGAGTCCTTAAGTTCCTTGACTGCTGCCAACGCCATGGCCAATGAATAAATATCTTGATGCAAAAAAAGTATTGTATCACAAAAAATTGAACAGAAGCACCCAATCGAGATCTATTATACCTATAGGAGACTTTGAGATGCTTGAACTAGCAAACCAAAAACTATATATGTTTGGCACAAAAGGATTAGATTTCCTGCACAATCACTATGATAGTGCATTCGGAAGCCGAAATGAACTCAAATCAAAATTTGAATGCCACACAACAAAGTTGTTTTGAATCCTTATCACATCAATTATGCTCACAATTTTCATGCAATTTTGAGATTGTGATCCATGGGGTGTCAACAATGTCCTAGAGAAAGTGACAGCCTACTTTGATGCTAGTGTTGGATCTCAAGGTCTATAGAAGCAAAAGGACAGTAGAAGGAAGAAGAAGAATCTTGGAAAACAATGCAATATTAATTATATTACCAAGTGAATGTGCAAAGATAAGTGATCCATTAGGGCTATAGGCATATATACAAGCCGAGGGAAAAAACCTCTTAAAGAGGGAAAAAACCTCCTAAAGAGGGAAAAAAGTAACCAGGCGGTCCTAAGCGTGTTCACACACATCACTACCAAAATCTATCAATATGACGTTAGTAAGCATGACCATTATTTATGTTTGCTTTTTTATTTGTCATTAGATATGTGTAACTACGCAAGGATCAAAAATGTTCTTTGAGCTTTTAGTTGTTGACTTTTCATAAGATTGAGCATTAATAAGAAGATTCATCTACGTGTCCATTCATAGTTATCATCATGATCAACAAAACATATAGCCATATTATACATGGATCATGAGACACTATTGTGGAATATCATTTATTGATCTATTTTTGGATAGGCAAATGAGTCACTGAAGTGAGACTATCATTAGGGAAAAACGTTAGGATTCCACTTGTGTGTGCTAGACATAGCTTATTTAGGTTTTCTTCGCATGCTAGCATAAGTCCACTTGATTGGAGATTTCTTTCTCCAAATCACCTTGGTAGCTCCTAGGCGTGGGACTTAATGTGGTGTCTCCCCTTGCTAGAGACCCTCGAGTGTTCAGATATACATTAGCTCCTTTTTTACCTTATGGTTTGGCTATCTCAAAGACCTTGTGCTATTGATTGATTGATGAGACTTGAGGATCCAAATATAAGTGCGTGCAATAAGGATTTAGGTACCCATACGTGTCATGTTGTAAGAGATGGAGACTTTCATTGATAGGGAGAAATGGCTAGAGTCCTACTCTCCACTTTTTTAGAGTTTGATAGCTTTTTTTAACTTTGTGGTTGCAAAGGTTTTGGTTCTTTTTCTACACAGATTTGCTTTTGTGTTTGTGGCATGTATGCTTGAATTTTCTTATTATATATTTGTGAAACTAAATCACGTGATAAGTTTGTGAAATATACATTCTTATGTTCCATTGTGTGTGTGGATGGATAGAGTGTTGTTGATGAGCTCACTGAATGTGACACTAATCCAAGTGTTTCCAAGTTTGGTTATGAGAAGATTGAGCCCTATAGAATGATCCAAGAGCCAATCTTGACCAAATACTACATTGTTCACTAGATATATGTCCTCAAAAGCTAGAAATGTGGCTCTAATAGTCTCACCTCTTGTTTGAAGGATTCTAGTAACCTCTCCAGAACACAGAGTATACACATTCCTATAAGAGTGGCATTTTATAGATAGATTGCAACTTGGAGTGTGCAAACAATAAATCAATGTATGACATTACTCAATACTCTTGTATCTATGAGAATTTTCAACGATAATGAGGAACAATGTCCTATTGAATCTCGAATGTGTGGTCATTGATCTGTGATCTATCAAGGATCATCAACCTCGCACACTCCCAAATATATATTTTGTTATCTATCAATATAATAGCTGGTTTTTGTCTCAACTTGCACTTTTAGATTATATCCAATGCCTCTTGTTGAGCTCTTTGGCATATACACAACTCCTCTACTTTGTGATCATTGGATCTCTGTAATTGGTGCAACATTTCCTTAATGAGAGGGTTTTTTTTTTTTAGATTTTAACTCCACACTCACTTATGTAATTGGGAAATACTTCTCCTTGCAAGGAAGCAAAGTTGAATGGAACAACTAGAGGATACTTGGTGAATCACTAGTGGGTTCATCACTCATTAGGATTGAAAGTCCTTTGAAAGGTAGGCTCAGGAATTGGTGGTTAAGGGTTCCTAATTTGAGAAATTTGTTGATGTAAAATGGGTTGAGAGCTTATTTGAACTAGGTTTGATTGTTTGATAGTATTATCTTGATCACTAAGAGAATATACCATATTTTGAAGTGATGAGACTTCTTTGATCAAGTTGGTTTGCATCGTCATCATATTTTCAAATTTATTAGAAAGAATTTCTAATTGAAGTTCATTAGGCATTCTAGATGAGGATGCTACATCAACCTTTGTAATGGCATGTATCTCCCTAGGCTCATTCAAATGTGGCATACTAGGTTGAGGATTAGGTGTTTGCTCATAAATCATGGATTGCCTTTGTTTCACGTGAGCAACAGCTTCAACTACCCTCCTCATAGTAGCCTAGTCATCTGTGAGATCATATCTTTTCCATAGTTCTTCAAGTCTTCTCTCAACTTCTACCCTCACATCTAGACTCAATATTTTGAGGAACTTGATAACAATGTCATATGTAAGTGCAATCCTATCCACCTATAGGGGTTGAGAAAATCTTTTCATGAATTCACTATGGAGTTGCTAAAGTCTTCAAGGTAGAGCTCTTTATGTTATTTTTTCCTAAACTCATCCCAAGCTAAGTTCTCTTGGGCTTCAATATAGCAACCATAGTTCTGGTTGCTAATCTTTCCAAATAAGGAATCAATTTATGGTTAGGCAAGCCATGAAGTTTAGCTAATTCCTCATAAGCATCTAGGTATTTAGTCACATTAACCCCTATGAATTTCCACTTTTCCTAAAGAATAGTGTCAACTAGCTTTTGCCCTTGATTTTTAGTCATCATCTTCTTAAAAAAATCTTCCATCTTACAGAGTTAAAGTTTTCTTTTTGGCTAGTAAAACCAATAGGCGCGTAGCTACACCATGTTGGTCTTGTGCTAAACCCATAAGGGAAATGGCTACATTTTTAACATTTTTGGATCTAGCCACAACCATTTGTGGTTAGACTGATTCGTGAATGACGGCCGAATGGCTACGCTTTTTCATATTCATGGATTATTCAATCCCGGATTTGATATTCAAATCTTGATTGAGCTTTGATTTTGAATATATCTTCAACTTTAGATTTCAACCTTTCTTTTTTATGTGCAACAAACTCACTAATGTTGTTTCATGCCAGTGTAATTTGTGCTCAATGATATGAAAATATGCAAGAAGAAAAATTATTTTTGTGTATTTTCAATGCAAGTATGCAAGTGTGCAAAATTAAAAGTGAAAGTGTGTAAGATGTTTGAAGAAAGTGATATTTTTATACTTTTTCAAGTGCAAATATGCATTTAAATTGAAACATTTTAATGAATTTTTTATGTGCAAAATATGTATGCAAGAATTTCAAAAAACTTGAACTACAAGTACCTTGAGTTGGCTTTGAAGAAGAGGTTCCAAGTATGTAAAAGCATGTGAAGATTTTATACAAATTTGGAGAACGAAATCCTAAATACAATCTGTGGTAGCTTCATTCGATGAGAAGGGTGAGGCGATGAGGATAATGAACTTGCAAGTTTTCATGGAGGTGCTTAGATCATAAAGTCAGCCCTTGACACCAAGGAAAACTCACGAAATTGTGTTCAAGCAACCACTCCCAAGGAAGAAGAGGCTACTGTGTCAAATCTGCAAAAATTATGAATGCATATGCAAAAAAAAGAATGAAATTCTATCAGTTGATTTGCCAAATTGCCATGGAACAATTCACATTGGGTTCAAGTGTCGTGAAGCTGCTCACTTGGGTAGATCAATTCCAAATATCGGTGTTCCAAATGATGGCACGTGCAGGGTGCTTCAAGGAAAGTTAGCTGAGTTGTATTTATGCTTGGCTAGCCAAAAATCTATCACTTGGGAGCAAAACATTAGTGAAAATCTTTATTCACATCAATTCCACATGGAAATAAGATAGCAAGGTTTGGTTGCACTTGAGAGAATTGAATGGTTTTGAAATTAGCATTTTTGAAGACATTTTCTCATTCATATTAAAAAACGCAATAATATTTAAACGTGTGGAATTCCATCACTCTTTCTTTTTAAAATCTCATTCAATAGTGAACATGAACTTTCATTGAAAAAAAAAATTATGAGTGGATGTCATCATCACCTTATGATAGGATATACGTCAATCACTATGCACATGTTTTCGTGACCAAAATCAACGTTCAAAAGTGTTTTCGTGACCAAAATCAACGTTCATAAAATTATTTGTGAGTCACAAGAGTTGAACTTGTGACTTCTAACTTATGCATGAAGTGACAATTCATTAAGCTACACATATATTCAATAAGTAATTCACTTCGTGGTTTATCTATATATCTTGATCTTTTAAATTAAATAACCTATTCATGAATCGATATGCATAGAACACATTTATTCTTATATGAAATAACAGACAATATCAAGGGTTCAAAGTAGCATCGAAAAGCCACATATGTTTCACACATAATAGCCTCAAGCCAGAAACTATGTGGTAAAGTCTGACTCTTGACCATACACCTCACCATTTCCAAGAGTGATTTGTTCTTTACTTCAACAAATCCATTCTGTTGAGGTGTATATGGCATTGTAAACTGATGTTTTATTCCACGTTCAGTCAGAACTGCATTAAAATCAGAAGACATATATTGCCCCCTTGATCAGAACAGAGAGTGTCCATTTTACATGCTGACTGATTTTCAACCAAAACCAAAAATTGTTTGAAGCACATAAACACCTCGGACTTTGCTTTAAATGGATATACCCATGCATGCACGGAAAAATCATCAATGAAAGTCATGAAGTAAAGATAGTTTCCAAAAGAGGGTGTCTACATAGTGTTAAACTGATAATTTAACTATGTATCAAATCTGGGTTCTTGGGATGGTTAGGCGTCTGTAAAACAGAGGCCCTATTTGTATTTTCCCAAATCTACAGATTCAATGTATACTACTGCACCAACTTAATGATCCGAATTAAACTACCTTTCAAATATGTATCTGTTCTACACATTACAACATTCGTCACCGCAATACGTATAAATGTGCAACTTCGTCACTTTACCGCAATATCACTTTAACTTAACACTTCAACAGAGAATGAATTAATTACTGAATTCAATTAACAAAATTATAGAATACTCAAGATATGGTCAATGTGACATGCTCCACTTCAGGCGCTTTGCCCAGACTAACAGTCCGGCGTCGTCCACCTTTTGTCTCACGCGCACCCCTCTTACATTAATCGAAAAAGGGTTACAATTGTTTGCGCTATGCCCTTTCGGTATGCGTGCGACTTTTCAGAATTACATTACAGAAATTGTAAATTCCATTCTAGCGGCTCACACTGGCACACACGGTGGACTCGAACCCAAAAGGATGAATACAAAATTTAAGATTCATCTATAATGCCCTGTATATACATGGAGCGGGCTAGCTTAAAGGTGCGGGCTATTTTCTGCTTCAAGGAATCTAACATATTCCGCAGAATTTCGGGTTCAATAAGCTGCACATCAGTTCTGACCGAACTGGTAGCGATCACCTGGGAGATTAATGCGTCGGCGTGGATTTGCAAAAAGGCTTCTTGTAAATAAAAATCATTAGCAAAACGTATCCAATCGAAAAGGAAATGATTCGTATGGAAGTAACTTATGCTCTAATGCTACGCGCAGATTAGGAACCACTAGTTCCATAGGGGCAATTGCCTCCAAACCATATGCCAACTTGAAGGGAGTTGTTCTGGTCGCCACTTTATATGTTGTACGGTAAGCCCATAATACCGCACATAGGAATTGGTCCCACCTCTCCGGGCAATCCAATACCAATTTCTTTAAGATGTTCAACAGAGATTTTTTTGTGCTCTCCGCGAGGCCATTCGCTCATGGATAGTAGGGGGAACTGAACTTATGCACAATCTGGAAGGTGTGAGTAAGCACTTGCATTAATGTGTTAGCAAAGTGCGTACCTTGATCAGTCACAATCTCCGAGGGTAAACCATAGCATCGAAAAATATCTTTCATCAAACATTTAGTGACCACAGCAGTTGTGGCTGACCGTAGAGCCCAAGCTTCAACCCACCAAGTCGCATAATCCGTGCATGTAAGAATATATCTGTTACTGGTAAGTGTCGCAGGAGGTGTAATTGGTCCGATAAAATCCAAGCCCCATTTTTGAAAGGGTTAGAGAGCCAAAACTGGTTGGAGCAAAAAGAAATGTCTCTGTAAAGGTTGACCTGAATGCTGACACATCGCACTATCACACAAATTGGGTCACATCACGGTACATAGTAGGCCACCATAAGCCACTCTGCAAAATCTTCCAATGGGTCAGGTCAACCGCAAAATGACCTCCAGCTGAGGTAGAATGAGCCATGGAGATTACTGAAGCAGTTTCATGTGGCAGAACACATCTTAGCAGCACTCCCGAGTGATCCATATAATATAATTGCCCTACAATTAGCCGGAATCATCGACTATACATGGCCAATTTTCGTTGAGCAGCAGGAGAGGTCATACCGGGAGGAAATCCACTAGTCAAGAAAAGCATCAAAGTGTGATAATAGGAGGATTTTACCAGCAATGCTTATTGATCATCCTGTGCCATCTTTGTTGCATAGATAGCGGGTGTGGTATCATCAACTCCTTCCAAAATTTCACCGGAATCCAACCGAGATAAAAAATCAACAAGCACGTGTGCGGACCTTGATCGATGTACCACTGAATAATCAAACTCTTGGAGCAACAATACCCATCTGGCTAACCGTCCACCTAGATGCTGTTGGCGAACAAGGTACACCAAGGCTGCATGATCGACATGGAAGGTGAAGCAGTGTCCCAGTAAATAATGTCAGAATTTCTTCATCGAATACACTAATCCGAAACATTCATGTTCGGTGACTGAATAACTGCGCTCTGTCGGAGCTAATTTAACCATGGTCGTCCAAATAGAAGGTTATAATGAAGGCTGGATTCGGGTAATTCCAGAACAACAAAGGTCATTTTAAATACAGCTCCTTGAAGAGTAATAGGAATGTCTCGCACCAATCCAACTGGATGAACTCGGGATTGATCAGCCATGCAGACAAAAAATTGGACATGCTCGATGTGCATCCATCCCATCCGTTGACAAAGTGCAGCTGTTGCAATTTTTACTCCAGATCCTCCATCAATTAATACTTTGTTTATTTTATGATTCTTATACCAGATCGTAATCAGGGGCACCATATGGTCCACCATCGGATCCAATTCGGGCTAGATTGTTGCTATCGAAGGAGCACATGAAGGTCCTAGACTGACCTGTTGCTGGAACTGTTGGCGCACGCAAGGGACCAAAGCCAATAATTGTCCCAATGGTAGTGTAATGGATGCCTTGGATAAGACATCCCACACCGGATTAAATTTTGTTGTGTCCGGTACGGTGTCCGGTGGGGACTCCGGTATTGTTTGGGTCAGATTTCTTCCTTCTGATAGTGCATGTGGTATGCTTTGCTGCATCACCGAAACTGGGTCAGGAAAAACAGTTTGTTCTTGGGTCGCCCACTTGCTTGCTTTAGTAAACACCTTCTGCTGTTCACGAATTCCAAGTTCAAAAATCTCCACAGCTGGCTGTAATTGCTTTCTCGAGCGTGTTTGCACCACTGCCGTTTGAGTGTCTACTGGTGAAATGTACACCATGTTCGCCATCGGGTGTTGTCGTTCCTTTTTCCTTTTATCGTACTTAGCCGCATCTTTATAGTACCTACGGATATGCCCTATTTCACCACAAAAATGACATTTAGGTGATGGAGGAGATGCACCTTCACCTGATGGACCTGCATTCCACCAAGTTTGCCCAAAGTTAATCGACCGTGCTCCTCTATAATTCTTGTATCCTTGGTGAGGAGTATTCCTCATTTGTGGTGGTACGTAGTGACTGGCCGGTTGCCCTTGTTCCTGAATGATAGCATTGACAACCGCCCTACTCTGTACCTTTGCATTATAAAGACAGGTCTCCGTAGTGTGGTCTGTTGTATGGTAGATGGCGCAATACATTTGATTCAGAGCACAGGTTGAGTTGTCGTGTCCTATATATTTACATTTAGTATAGTAAATTTGTTTCAAAGGATCCTCATTTCAATGCTTGGATGCCTTCAACCACTCTAAATCTTCAGTGAATCCACCCACTTTATTTTCTAACTATAAAGCCATAGCGATTACGGCATCCAAAGTCATTCCCCCCACACATCGTATAATCATGATCTGTTTCAATTGGGGATTTAATCCGTTAATGAACCACTGAGTAATGACATCGTCTGGTAAATTGGCATGCACTGGTGATAACTTCCGTAAATGAGTCCGAAATAAAGTGGCATAGTCTTGTACATTCTGGTGTGCCTTCTGCTGGTTATTCTGCAGGTAATCAATAATTTATGCTGGGTTTTTCTTTAACCGGAATCGCTGCAGAAATGCATCCTTCACGTCATCGTATTGCCGAAAATGATTCAAGTCATACTCGATTAACCAGCGTGCAGCTTCATTAACCAAAGTTGACTAGAACACAATGGCTTTATAAGCAGGGTCTGCTGGGTAATTCAAAACTGCATAATTAATTTCAAATGTCTGCACATGCACATCAGGATCATCTCTCGAAAAACCTCCAAATTTTGTGTACGTGACTCCGGCTGGCATCGGATGTGTTGGAATAATCTGTTGCTATTGTTGTTGTTGTTGTTATCATCGAAGATCATCGAATTGTCACCGGAGATCACCAAATTGTCACCGGAGATCACCGAATTGTCACTGAATAATACCGAATTGTCATCGAAGATCACCGAATGGTCACCAAGGATCACCAAATTGTCACCGGACAATGCTGAACCGACATCGCACTGCGTAGAAGTACAACAAAAAATTAACGTACTCTCTGCAGACTGTACCGGACTATCACCGGAACGCACCGGATTATCTCTGCAAACTACAAAACTGCTTCTGCACAGCATCGAACTGCCACTGGAATTTGGTTGTTCTTCACTTCTACCACCAGAAGGTGTTCCTAACGAACTCAGAATGACCCAGGGATGTTGATCACTTCGGTATTTGGGATAAGATTCGTCAGAACGTGTTACTAGCATATATCAAAGGATTTTTCTTCGACCCTTCAACTGGCTACTCCATTTCCCACAGACGACGCTAGTGTTAAACTGGTAATTTAACTGTTTATCAAATCTGGGTTCTTGGGATGGTTAGGGGTCTGTAAAACAGAGGCCCTGTTTGTATTTTCCCAAATCTACAAATTCAATGTATACTACTGCACCAACTTAATGATCCGAATTAAACTATATTTCAAATATGTATCTGTTCTACACATTACAACATTCTTCACCGCAATACGTATAAATGCGCAACTTCGTCACTTTACCGCAATATCTCTTTAACTTAACACTTCAACCGAGACTGAATTAATTACTGAATTCAATTAACAGAATTACAGAATACTTACAATACTCAAGATATGGTCAATGTGACGCGCTCCACTTCAGCCAGTTCACCCAGACTAACAGTCCGACGTCGTCCACATTTTATCTCACCCGCGCCCCTCTTACATTAATCGAAAAAGCGCTACAACTGTTTGTGCTACGCCCTTTCGGTATGCGTGTGACTTTTCATAATTACATTACAGAAATTGTAAATTCCATTCCGGTGGCTCACAATAGGACCACAAACATCATTGTGAACAAGGTGCAATTTTTGAGGAGCTTGAACTGAACCATCTTTTGGGAACATGGAACATTGCATTTTGCCCAAAATAAAACCTTTACAGACATGTTTACCAGATGCCTCAAGTTTGGGCAGAGAGGACACCATTTCAAATTTTTGCAAGCGTAGAAAATAAGCAAAATGCAGATGACCAAAGTGTGCATGCCAAAGCTTTGCATGTGACTAAGTCTGAGAATCATGTACTGCACATGCTAAATCATTCACATATTTTTCATAGTCTATGAGCTTATACAACCCATGACATAGAATTCCAGAAGCAATGATGACATCACCATTTGATAGATCATGAACTTTACATCTATCATCAACAAATTTCACAACCAAGCCAATCTTGGCTAAAGCTGAAACTGATAACAGATTCTTATTGATGCCTCACACAAATAAAACATCCGACAATGTAAAAGAACTACCATCAGCAGTAGTCAGAATGATCTTACCACCTCCCATGATAGGATAAGAGTTATTGGCACATGTGATAGTATTCCTTGTAGGGGTAGACTTGTGTGAAGTGAAGAAACTCTGCTGCAAGGTAATATGTTTGGTTGCCCCAGTATCAAAGTACCAAACATCTGAGTCTACTACAAACATACACTGTTCATGAAAAGATGGTTCATAACTGCAAATAGTGGTAAATTCCCATTCTTCATTCTGCACAAGGTTAGCAAACTCTGTTTTGGGTGTAGAGGCCTCTGCAACAACCATTCTAGCCTCTTTCTTCATTGCCTCTTAAGCGACTAGTTTTGGAAAACTCTTTATGACATGATCATTTCCTTTATAATATTTGCAAAACAATTTCTGCTTTTCTATTTTCTTCTCATCTTTGTCATCCTTCTTTGATTGTGAAAAATTAGTAGATTTTTGCTTACTAGTAGAAGAGCTCCATTTACCTTTGCCCTTCTGACTAGCCAGGAGAGCTTGATTTGCAACACACATAATGGACTTGTTCTACCTAGACTATTGTTCCTGCAACAGAACAGAGATTAACTCCTCAAATGTTAATGCATTTGGACTGCCTTTCATCATCAATCAAAGAGTAGAAGCAAAACTCTTATATGAATCTGGAAGACCATTCAAAATAGTCTGCATAAATCAACTATCAAGAAAGACTTCATCAACAAAAATCAACTACTCCTTCAAATCTTTGATCTTTATCAAGAAACTATCCATGGAATCTCCTTCATTCATGTGCTCAATCTCCAACTATTTTTGAAGGTAAGCAACACGAGCCTCAATCCTTGCCTGGTACAAAGTAGTTAATGTATCCCAAGGATTCTTTGCTGTTTTGAAAGAGAAAATGTGGGGAATAATGGCATGTTTGACAGACAAGTCTATCAATGCATGTGCCTAAGCATCTTAGCCATCCCAATGAAGTTGCTCTGTAGTAGGTGCAGTAGGAACCACAACACAAACAACAATCTTAAAAATATCACCAGCTTCAATGCCATCTGCATCACCTTTAGCTATTGTGTTTGCAGGTGTAATAGGATGTTTTTCGACACCTTGCACAATATTCCACAATCCCTTTGCAATCAATACATGATGCATCATATAAGCCCATAATGGGTAATTGGTACCGTCCAACTTATCCTTAATAGCCAACATACGGAATACATCACTGCTTTCAACCATGGCCACTGACTAAAATACCTTGATGCAAAAAAATTATTGTATCTCAAAAAGTTGAACAGAACTACCCTATGGAGTTTTGCTAAACTTGTAGTAGACTTCAAGTCGCTTATACTAGCGAACAAAAACTTGTATATATCTTTGGCACAAAAAGATAAAATTATCTTCATAAGCACTGCAATAGTGCATTTGGAGGCCGAAATGAGCTTAGATTTCCCTGAGTATGATCACCAATTTTGTGTGATTTTGAGATTGTGATCGGAGGGGTGTCGACAACACCCTAGATGAACCAACGACTTGCTCTGATACCAATTGTTGGAGTTTGAGGTCTACAGTAGCATGCGGATAGCACAAGGAAGAAGAAGAAGCTTGGAGCACAACACACAATGCTGAATGTATTACCAATAGAATGTACAAAGATAAGTGATATGTTAGGGCTATAGGCATATATACAAGCCGGGGGAAAAAGAACTCCTAAAGAGGGAAAAAAGTGCCCTGACGATTGTAGTATGTTCACACACATCACTATCTAAATATATCAACAATGTATTGGTAGCAAAAGGTCTGTGAAATATTGTGTAGGGTGTTGAAAAACATCCTACTACACCTACAAATATAGTTATTGAAGGTAATACAAATGATGTTGGAGATGATGATCTTCAATTCCATAGTCGTGTTGCAGATCCTATTCCATCAACTATAGAGCAACTTCATTGGGATGGCAGAGATGCTTTGGCATGAGATAGCTTTGTCTTTCGAACATGTCATTATCCCTAACATTTACTATTGTAATACAACAAAGTATGCTTTGGATACACTTTAAACTTTATACCATATAAGAAATGAGGCTTGTGTTGCTTACCTCCGAAAACAATTGGAGAGTGATTATATAAATGAAGGAGATTCTATGGACAATTTTTTGACAAAGATCAAAGATTTGAAGGAGGAGTTGATTTCTATTGATGAAGTGTTCCCAATAGTTCACTTGTGAAGAGTGTTCTTAACGGTCTTCCAAATTCATATCAAAGTTTTGCTTAGTCTCTATTTTGTTGTAGGAAAATGACTCGCACAACAAGTCAACTATGTCTATTGAAGATCGAGCTTTCTTAGTTATCCAAAAAGGCAAAGGTAAGTGGAGCTCTTTTTTATCCACTAGTGAGCAGAAATATGTTAATACTACACATTTGAAGAAGGAAGACAAAGATGACAAGAAGATAAAGACAAAGGATGCTTGATTTACTATGCATAACTCAACTGGATACTCAATTTGCTATCTCTCAATTGAGCACGTTTATGCATTGCCTAACTATCAAGCTTGGTGGATGGTCAAGTGAATCTTTCTCTACTTGAGTGATACCAAGCTACTTGGATTGTTTTATCCCAAGGGGGGATCATTATCACTAGATTTACATGTTTTTTCTAAATCATAGTAGATTGGTTGTTATGACACTCATGTGTCCATCAGTGATTTTTTCTTCATGCTTGGTAGCTCATACATATCTTGGTTGAGTAAGAAGCAGAATGCATACCTCTAGTTATGAGGTTTAGTATAGGGTAGCTTTCATGGAGATTGTTGAGTGTGTATGGCTAAGATGCCTTTTGGTGGATTTGGATGTTGGTCATTCTTCTACTTTTCATTTGAAAATCAAAGCACATTGGCAATTTTGAGGAAGTCTATGTTCCATGCTTGCACAAAGCACATTGAGGTGCACTATCATTATGCCAAGAAGAGGTTCTCTGTTGGAGATATCAATTTGGCTTATGTGTCCACACAGGATAACATTGCAGACCTTTTCACAAAGGCTCTACCTAGGGAGAAGTTTGAAACTCTTTGCAAAGTTTTGGGCTTACTTCCTTTTGTGGATTGATTTCTTTCCAAATAGCTTGGCACTTGCTTATACATGAGTGCCAGCTACTTGTTCACTGCATCACTCCCAAAGGGAATTTTTTGATATATTTTGGTGGTGATGTGTGTGAACACACTTAAGGCCATTGGGGCACTTTTTTTTATCTTTAGGAGATTTTTTCCCCTAGCTTGCATATACACCTATAACCCTAATCGATCACTTATCTTTGTATGTTCACTTGATGATATGTTCCGTATCATGTAATGCTCCAAACTTCTTCTTCTTCCTTATGTTTTTGTTGTGCTTCCATAGATCTCGAACTATAACAAACACTGCTTTGGCCCTACCTATTCTCATTGATTCCATTTTGATTGCTTTCTTGGTTAGAACAGGATAGCTTATGGTTCTTGCCATCCCTTATTCTTGGGCACATTTTACATCATCCCTTACACTTTTGAGGATTTCCTTGGTGTATCAAATGGGGTTTGGCTTAGAGGAAAATGTGTTGAAATGCAGCCCTTGTTCTACTTCTTTTGTAGATCTATATGATACCTTTATGCATTATCTCTATCTCTTCTTCTTCTAAGGGTGTGTATCCTTTTTCCTCATCAGAACATCATGATTTTGCTTGGCTCTAAGATTTGAAAATTCTTTTGGATCTTGAAATTCCACCTGCCTCACCCCACATCTTCTTTCATTGTTCTAGTTCTAATGGGATGGAAGCCAAACGTGTCTACTAGGTTGTGCAATCAAAGCTGACATTAAATTACATCCTCTTGATAGGCTAGTATGAGTGATTTTGTGAGTGTTTGTGCCCCAAATAAGGTATTTTTTTACTCCATATGGCATTGGCTACCTCTACCTGTTCAAATATCCATGTGATGATGCCTATTGTTCTTCTAGATCATACCCCGTAAACCAAGCCATGTCAAATTCTTTTATGAGGAATAGTATATTGATCTTGGCAAGGGAAACAAAAATGTTGATGTAATAATCTTAAGCCTAGTTCAAGCCCTTGGCTATTCAAATCATTGAATGTCTTGATGTTCTTGGAATTTTTTGAAGGTGGCATGTATATCTCATTGATGTTCTTTTCTTCTTGTTTGATGTAAAGTTCTTCTTTGATAAGCTCCACAGTTTGGTAGACCATTACTTCCTCTCCATGAAAGTTTGTGACCACGAATCTTAGTCTACATTTTCTTCGTTGTTGAGTCTCGTAGGAGGTTATCATTTTGACTTCCCGACCAAAGTCGGGACTTATGATTGGCAGATGGAGATAGTCTCCACATCCCAAAAGATTCCATGTGTTGATTAAATAAGGAGTCCATTGGTGACAATGAATTTCTTGCTAACACACAAAGAAGTAAGATCCTTCCCGCATTGAATACTTTCCTTTTCTAGCCAATAACTGTGGGATATGCTATTGATCCCATGGGTGGATCTTGGAGGATTACTAGTGAAGGTATCTCAAGGAATTTTAGTTGGATCTTTGATTAGTTAATTGGTGGATCCTTAAATACTATGTCTCTAGCTACAATGCTGATTTCTAAAAAATGATCATGGACCCACTCTCTGCCTAGGGTCACTTTTTGCATCATATCTTCATCTTCAAAAGCTTCATCATTATGCTCATGGTTCCCAAACGTATCAAAAGTTCTACTTTTCCCATGCATTGCATTATAGAGTCCCCTTGAGTTGAGGGGTATGCTTCTATAGGGAGCAATCTTTGTTGCAAATTTGAACCACATAAGTTCTTATAGTGTAAGTTCTTCTAAGTCCCACTTGAACATATAAGTGTTGCCCTAGGGAATTTCAAGAGGACAAGCAAATCCTTGCACTTTTGTATTAAGAAAATGTTTGAACAATCCATATCCTCTAATTCAAAGAATGACTCTTCCCAAAGTAAACTAACCATGCATAGGTCATATCCTTCTAAATCACCACATTCTACTAGATATTGCACACTGATAAATACACCATGCAGCTAAGATTTGCATCTAATAGTATGGTTCAAATTTTCATCATTAAAGATTCTAGGCAGGTATGTAGGATCCTTGACTAGTCTAGACATGGGCTTGTGTATAGCTTCTTTTAGCCTCTCCAATAGAAGCTTTACACACCCATAAGTTGGTGTCTTACTGCATCCAAGAGGGATCCTTTGAATACACAGTATGTGTAGAGGTCCTCTCTTCATCTTGTTGATAGGCATTCCATTGTAGTGGAGTGATATCCATAAAAGAAAATTCATTTAAAATTTATCTAAGTAGTCACACCCCTAAGTGTTGCAAAGATAAGGAATGAGATCCCCAATCTTGGACCACTTTGCATTGGCACATGAAAGGCCTTCCTAAGATCATCTCATATTTCCTAGCCTTTCCAAAGTGACAAATAACGAGTGTATGCTAAAGTTTTACTCCACAATTTGAGAGTACTATCCCTTCCAATAGTCTATGAAGATGCTTTATGTGACCAATTGCTAATTGTAATTTCATTCCTGTGAGCCGTAGGATAGTTTGACCCTATTTCTCCCAAAGCTCTTTAGTCGCAATGCCAACTCCTACTCTCGATTCTAGTTTTTCTTTGGTTTTATAATCATTCTAGAGGTCATGTAGACAGGTGTTTCCCTTATCCCCTTCATTGTAATCTCCATTTATCTAATAGGTTTGGTGCATCTTCTTCTCATTGTTTGTGTTCTCTTGCATTTTGATTTGGCTTCATACTCTCCCATGTAGTTAGGAAGAGTGTGAAGACTCATTGTATCCTCGTCCTAACCACTAAGGTTATGAGCATCACCATAATAAGATCCTTCAAGAAGACTCTCATCACTTTTTCCCACAACTATTTTAGGAATAAGCGGGTTGATCCATTGCTCCTTCTTCCATCATGTTTCATGATCTCTTTCCCGTAGTTCTTGCATCCAAGCTTCATCCATATCTTTTATGGTCTTTTTTCTCTCTACCACAATTCTTGGCACTCTAGGTGTATGAGGGGTCTCTCTTAAAGATCTATTTTGAACTAGAGTTGGATCCTTAAGTGTCATTTTTTGTGTGAATTCATGAAATTGATGTCCTAGAATCCTAGTATTTGGTATCGGAATGGGCACATGTTCTAGCCTATCTTGAGTGAAGTCTACCGTCTTCATGCATACGTCTAACCTTTCCCATTCTAGGTCTCCTCTAAGATATCACCTCTCATGGTGATTTGAGATAGGTCCTATGGTGAATCTAGGTTGACAAGCTTTAAAGAACACTTGTAGGCCTTCAAAAATGGGATCTTCTAGGACCAATCCTACCTATTGCTTTAGTTTTTTCCTCTTGAGTTTTTCTAGAACTCATCTTACTTGAATTAATAATTGCATCCATAACCAAAAAAGGTTCATTTAGTAATTTTGATTTTTCTCTTTTTCTTGTTGCAAATTGTCTTTTGAATCAATCCTTATTTCTTTCCATTTCTTTTTAAGCTTCTCTTTTATTGTTGTCTATGCATGTGCTCTCTATTTACTTGGGCTCTCACTCTTATCTATTGTATTCTCTACAAATATTGGGTTATGTTCTTCCTCATTTTTGTGTGATGGGCTTAACAGTTCAATCTCTCTTTGTACTTGACTATGCTGCACTTGCGCTAGAGTGTGACTGGATGCATAGAGACTAATGTGTCGTAGCCTATATAGGTTGGTCCTACTATATCTATTTGAGTCTCCTTCCCTTTGGATGGATTCTTAGGGAAATCCCTAAAGAGATTCTCTTTTCCACACTATAGACAAAATCCATACTTGGTTCTAGTACTAGATAGATAATTCAAAGGATGAGGGAAATCTTGAATGAAGTGTTCCCATTACATCTGTAACAAGGTCCTCATGTATGTGGCACTATATTCTGACTTATAGGCATTCTAATTGTGTTGTACCATACACTAGGATAGTTTCCCTCATATCCTTGATTCCAATAAGAATTCTAGAAGCTATGTGGTAAAGCTTGACTTTTGACCATACATCTCACCATCGCCATGAGAGACCTATTCTTTCTTTCAAAAAATCCATTTTTTTGAGGTGTATATGGCACTGTACACTGATATTTTATCCTCTCTCCGCCAGAAATGCACTAATCAAAAGACATGTATTCCCTCCGTCGATCAGAACAGAGGGTGCCCAATTTACATGCTGACATATTTTTAAATATAACCAAAAATTGTTTGAAGCACATAAACACTTTGGAATTTGCTTTCCATGGATACACCCATGCATGCTTGGAGAAATCATCAATGAAATTCACGAAGTAAAGGTAGTTCCCAAAAGAATGTTTTTGCATAGGACCACAAACATCACTACGAACAAGTTGCAATTTGTGAGCAGCTCGAATTGAACCATCTTTTGCGAAGGATGAATGCTGCATTTTGCCCAAAATGACCAAACCATGCATGGCAAAGCTTTGCATCTAAGATATCCTGAGAATCTTAAATTGCACATGCTAAATGATTCATAGATTTTGCGTAGTTTATGAGTTTATATAGCCCACGACATGAAATTCTAGAATCAATAATAATGTTGCCATTTGACAGATCATGAATTGTTTCTTCAACAAATTAGGAACTAGACGAATCTTGGCTAATGTTGAAACTGACAATAGATTTTTCTTGATCCTTGGCACATAGAAACCATTTGAAAATGTGAAAGAAATATCATCAATAGTAGTAAAAATGATCCTACCAACTCCCATTATAGGATAAGAGGAGTTGTTAGCTCATGTGACATTATTCCATGTAGGGGCAAGCTCAAGTGAACTGAAAAAACTATGTTGCAAGGTAAAATGTTTGGTTGCCCCACTATCAAAGTACCAAACATCTGAGTCTACTACAAACATACATATGAGAAGATGGATCATAACTACAAATAGTTGTAAACACCCATTCTAGACAAGATTAGAAGACTCTATTTTAGGTGTAGAAGCATGTAAAACAGCCATTCCAACCTCTTTCTTCTTTTCCTCTTTTGCAACCAATTTTGTATAACTCTTTATGACATTGTCATTTCCTTTATAGTATTGCAAAATTGTTTATGTTTTATTTTTATCATCTTGCTCTTCCTTCTTTGAGTGTTTAGCATTGGCAGATTTCTGCTTACTAGTAGATGAGATCCATTTTCCTTTGCCCTTTTGACTAGCTAAGAAAGCTTAATCTGCAACATACATGATCAACCTGTTCTTCCTGGACTATTCTTCTTTCAACAAAACAAAGAATAATTTCTAAAATGTGAAGGCATTTGGATTTCCTTTCATCATCAATTGAAAAGTAGAAGCAAAATTTTGATATGATCTAGAAGACCATTAAGAACAGTCTACACAAGTGAACTATCTGGCAAGACTTTATCAGTAGAAATCAACTGCTCCTTCAAATCTTTGATCTCTATCGAAAAACTATCCATGGAATATCCTTCATTCATGTGCTCCCTCTCCAATTTGTGTTTGGAGGTAAGCAATATGAGCCTCATTTCTCACCTGATATAAGGCTAAATGGGTAATTAGTAGCATCCAACTTTTCCTCAATGACCAACATATGGAATACATCATTACTTTCAGCCATGGCCACTAACTAAATACCCTGATGTAGAAAAACGACTATATCTCAAAGAGTTGAATAGTGTCAAGCTCTACTAAACCTATAGCAGACTTTGAGGTGCTTGTACTAGAAAAATGAAACCTCTCTATATGTTTGGCACAAAAGGATGAAATTGCCTACACATGCACTACAATAGTGTGTTCAGAGATTGAAACGAGCTCATATCAAAATTTCGACGCCATCTAGAAAAGTTGTTTTGAAGTACTAATCACCTTGGGTATGCTCACCAATTTTTATGTGAATTCGAGACTGTGATATGAGAAGTGTCGATGATGCCCTTAATGAAGAGGTGACCTTCTTTGATACCAATTGTTGGAGTTTGAGGTCTGTGGAAGCACAAAAAAAATCACAAGGAAGAAGAAGAAGATTAGAGCAACACACAACACATAATGAATTACCAAGTGAATGTACAAGAATAAGTGACCCGTTAGGGTTATAGGTGTATATACAAGCTGGGGGGAGAAAACCTCCTAAAGAGGTAAAAAAGGGCCCCGGTGGTCCTAAGTGCGTTTAGACACATTGCTACCAAATATATCAATATTTGCATCTTGAAGTTGAAGTTCTAGTTCTTTGGTACTATCAAGCTTAGCAATCATAGTTCGTGAATTATCGGTGTGATAAAATTTGAGTTTTCTATCTGTCCTTTTTGGTCTGCAAATTGGGCACTTGATTTTGCAATAGATCTTTATCTTGTACTGCTCAAAAATTTTCATATGCATCATGTAGCTGATCATGCAAAATATGTTGCTCTTCTTCCAATTTGGATTCAAAATAGAGTATGGCTCTCTTCATAGCCTATATTTTCTCATCAAAAATGTTAGCTGGACCTGCCAGACTATCTTGAAGTTTAAGATTTTGTTAGGTAAGATGAACAATTTATGCTTGTAATATCAAGAACTCTGCTTCATCCCATCTTGAAGTAGTTTCCTCCTTCTCCATTTGCAGAGGAAAAATGGTAAGTAATCAAGAAGCATGAGCGAAGGTATGCAAAGTCATTTGATAATCCTTCATGAACCACGGGTGAATAAAGGAGGAATAAGCAATTGGTAGTAGTTGTACACAACCTCTACTACTACACGAAGGATCATTAAGCTGGTCTTTGAAGGTAGGAAACTTAAGAGAATTCCTTCACTATTGCTCTTTATACTTCACTATGAACCCTTTCCTTTTGGAAAAATACCACAATCCTTCCGATTGTAAAAAAACCAGCTACCTCATGTAGTGCCTTGAGAACTAGAATTATGGGCACCGGCTTGAGATGATACTATATTCTCTACATTACCTCGAACATTACCTACATCTCTTGGGTGAATGTTATGTACATAGGTGACAGGATACCACAATACAGGATGCATCAATTCTGATTGATCTTGATTAGTGGCCACCACCTTATTATGCAAGTCATATATACAATTTTCTATATTATTATTCACGATATTACATATAGCAAAATAAACCTGATTCAAAGCACAAGTTGCAGCAATGTGGCCAACATTTTGACACTGAGTGCAATACATCTGGTTGAAAGCCTTTGATGGTCCTACTAAGGGTATTGTTTGCAGATTTGCAGCTTCCAAGGAATGTTGTAAAGAAGGATTGGCCGCATTCAGGTTCCTTTCCAATTGCTCAGCCACATCAATAATCTGATCCAATGTTCCTGTCTCATCCCGACCAAAAAGAAAAAAAATATCCTTAAGAACACGATTAAGACCACCCATGAACCATCCCCTAACTACATCATTTGGTGATCGTTCATGTTGAGGAATCTTGGCCTTCTAAAACCTTTGCAATAACATTGTGCACAAATCATTGTACATTACAAAATGTTTTTGAGTGAATTCAATTAACCAACCGACTGCTTCTCGACCCAATGTAGCTTGGAAGACCAGATGCTTCCAAGCATCATCCTACCCACCTTTTAAAAGGTCATATTGTGTTTTGAATAATCAAATGTGGACATCTAGGTCTTCATCCATCTTTCCATTAAGTCGATTAAAATGCATGCCACTAATACATTGCATTGGAACTACCATCTCGTGCAAAATTTTCCCCTCCACTCTTGTGTTAGTTATAGATGTTGAAGAAACTTCCACCTCCAATTTCACCTCTTGCTCAATCGCCAAATAACCTCGTGTAGTGTTTTTGCACTATTGTGAATTGCTACAGAAATGGAAAATGTGGATGGAATGAGTCAGCTTATGAGTGATAAGCTAGACAAGAACAACTTTCATGCTTGGAGATTCATAATGAAAAATTTCTTGCGAGAAAAGGCCATTGGAAGTACATTGAAGGAGAGAATGAAAATGCTCCATAGTTACCAGAGAGGAATCAGACTATGAACTAGTTAAGAGCATATGAAGAATGGAATGAAGGAGCACAAAAGGTAATATATTGGCTATATGTTAGCATATAGGATAGCATGTGTGTACCTAAGTCGTGAAGCCTTAGGGACTTGTGTCGATGAGACTAGACCTCGATCGCCCCACAAGTGCATATAGTGGTGGATTAATACACATTTAATTATCAATCGGAGGAACCACGGGAACCAAGTGTATGAAGACCTATGCACACATGATGGTAGGTGAAGTATTTAAGCTACAATGAATGTGACCAATTCCAATTACCTCTCCAACTCACTAATCCTTTGAAAATGCATGCCCGATACCATTTACAACAGTAAGCACAAATTTGAACTTTTCTCTCATCTCCAAACTTTGAATATCGTCAATAGTGGGTTCTTCTCAAATCTCTTGACAAGATACATCTATTGCTGGTAATTCCAATTGAATCTGACAAACGAACTTCAAGTTATGAACAAAATAGTGAATGGCGGGAAACACCAACAAATGCTCCACAACTCAAAATGGCTCCACAACTCAAAATGGCTCTTGGGTTGAGAACTGGTTCCTGCCTCTTCCGTCACTTTTACTTCTTTCTTTTTCCTTGGGATAGTGCCTAGTTTTGCATACTTATCCATATCTGTTGATGAGGGCATCTCCTTTAGATATTCTCGAATGCCTAAAGCATAGTAGATCAGGGTCGACTTCCATTTAAGAACTTCTTATGGTTCCATTGCTTCTTAGCTTCAAATAGATGCTCTTGGATGTATGGTGTCATGCTCACTTGATTATCAATATGCTTAGTTGCATGAGATAAGAGCTGCACTATGATTTTTTGAGGTGTCGTGTAGCGATGCATGTTTGAGAAGTAGAAGTGTTGGTGAATCAGACGGACCTCTTCTTCTATATCTATACGATTAATATCAATGAATGTTCGGGTCTTAGTCCCTCGGCTTTCATCCTTCAAGTCTGTATTCCCATCCTTTTCCCATCCAAAAGCTTCTTTAATCAATTCATGAGTGAATCCTGCGACATATAGGACTCTTGCTTTTGGCACTAAGGGGTTTTGTAAGGCCTTTGTCATTATTTCCATGGTTGATGGGAGTTCATGTAAGACTTTGAAATCTTGGGACATGATCAGGAACTGATGGTCAGTGTCCATGATCTTTATCTTCACCAACAAGAGATGCTCTCCTATAGGTTGGTCTTCTCAAAACCAGTGACCTTTGGCTTTGGTCACACTTTGTAGTGGAAACTCCAACGTCTCTTCATGAACAGTAGTCTCGGAATCCTCAAAAGCCATCTACACTAGTAATAAGGGAAGGATCAACTTGTAGAAGAAACCAATTCATGTGTTTTATGTGTGGCTTAGTGATATGTTGTTTCCTTTGTCACTCCATTCCCCCTTCCTTAAGGGAGTAAGGTATCTTGCCACACTTCTTTTGATTTTTAATCCTGAAAGACAACAACATTAGATCTAGTCGAAGCACTTATTTATTTACAATGTATGGTCATTCCTATGGCAATAAAATCTAAGACCTATTCCAATGATGGAAATATGCACCACAAATTTGTTGAAGTGATAATGTGTCGAATGCATGGCCTTGTAATGTGGCCATGTCATGCATACACTGTGTGCAATGGAGTCTTCATGAGTGCAAGTAGAATCACGTTGAGTCTGTTGTTCATGTCCTTGCTGCCTCTTTGGTATCCATATCCACTTTGTAGTTGGTGATTGAGGCCTTTGCTTCTATCAGGCTCTTCATTCTCTGGTCCTTGTCTCCTTCTTATGTGAAGTCTGAGTTTTTGATGTCGTGTTCCTTTAGTACCCTTGATGAGTATTTTTGAACCTCTTTGCTTCACTTTGTAGGCATGATATCTCATTAAGCTTTTTTAGTTCTTGATTTGTAGTCTGTCTGACCTCCTTCGGAATCCATATACATTGCTGTGTCTTTTGGGCCTCTACTAATGACTTTGGAAGCCATACATGAAGAAGTCTTGGTGGTTCAGGTTGTGTTGGTGAGTAATGGTTGTCTCTCCTTATCTTCAATGAGTGGCTGGTCTGCTTTTGTGTTGAGTTGTCTGGTTGAGTCATTCTATCCTTTCGAATCCATTGTAGACGAGTATTACTTGGAGGAGATGTTTGAACAGTAGACATCCAGGTGGGTTTTCTTTGTACAGTGTAGATAGATTTAGAGACAACGTCCTCACACTCTCTTTTAGGTTCATCTCTCATAGGCAAGGTGGTCACATCATCAAGCAACACCTCCTTATTTGCAGGCCATTCTAGATTAGGGCATGCTTGGGATATACTCTTTAGTGATTCATTTTCTATCTCTGGTACTCCTTGGTTCCAATTCCTCGGTTTAAGTATGGTTGGGAGATGCTAAGGCTCTCATTACTAGCATTACTGACTTGGTAATTGTCCATGGGTATAGGTTCCTCTCCCTGTATATATCTTTCATCCCTTTGTCGTATCCACTCTTCCTGGCGTGCTTCTTCTCTAATCCTCTCCTCTTCCTTCTTTCGATTATGTGCTCCTACGAGTCATGCTAACATCTGGTCTATTAATGGCTCCATATATCATTTTACTCGACATCCACTTATGTAGTTGGGAGGTATATCCCCGTCTAATGTGGCTAGATAGACTGCCCTACTCGTTGAGATCCAATTAATCAATAATGGTCCATATCTGTGTTGTTGCAGTTTCTTGGCGTGTTGTTTCAATGTATATAAAAGTACTAAATCTCCTTCTTTTAAGCCTTTGTCTTTGATATGTGCATCATAATATGCTTTCTGCCTTCGTTTAGCGGCATAAATTCTTGCAACTGCCTGTAGTTTTGTTTCTTGTAATTCCTCAATTTGCTCCACTTTCTTGGATAGTTCATGTCCTGTCCACTCATATTGTTGTGCTACACGTAAAGTAGGTACCAAAAAGTCAATTGGTAAGATTGCATTTTGCCCATAAACTAGGTTAAATGGAGTAGTTTCAATGGCGGTCTTGTAAGCCACTCGAAAGGCCCAAACTGCATGATGCAATTGTTTGTCCCAGTTTGACCTTCCATTGTTAGCTATCTTTATCAATGCAGTGCATAACACTTTATTGGAAGTCTCTGGTTGACCATTGGCTTGAGGGTGATAAGGAGCTGATGTTTTATGAATGACTAGGAATTCGTTCATCAAAGATTCTATCACTTTGTTGATGAAGTGTGTTCCTCTATCGCTCACTATCTCTGTAGGTAGTCCAAAGCGAGTAAAGACGTTCTCAAAGAGAAACTTCGTTGTGGTTTGAGCATCATTCTTCCTTGTTGCTTTTGCTTCCACCCACTTGGTTAGATAGTTTGTTGCCACTATTATGTACCCGGCATGGGATCCTTTGGCTGGAGGGTTAATAGGGCCTATGAAATCAATGCCCCATTTTGAAAATGCTCTAACACAAATCATGGGTCTTAAAGGCATATCATCTTTCCTAAAGGGTACTTGGCTCTTTGGCATATCTCATAACTTCGTACATAAGTTTCTGCATCCATATGTAGAGTTGGCCACCACAAGCCTACAAAGAGAATCATTTTTACAATTCTTTCGGGTGAAAAATGTCCTCCTGGGGCACCTGCATGTGCCATCTCTTTATAGTCAAATACTCTCCTTCATGGATGCATAGCCGAAGCAGATTGTCCTTTCCTCCCTTGAATAGTTGCCTTCCCATTATAGTATAGTCTTGGCTCATTTCTTTTAGGGATCGCTTCCTAGCTAGACTTGCTCCTTCCTCATGCTCTCGTGTTTTTAAGAACTTAACCAATCTCCTTCTCCAGTCTGGTGCTATTGTAGAGAATTGTAATGATGTGTGGTCTTTTGGAGTACTTTCTTGGCATTCTCGACAACTGTCAATGTACTCATGAACATCCTTCGGCATATCTGGCCAGTAAACTCCCAATCATTTTAATTCTCTTAATGTTCCATGCGCTCCTTTATGCATCCTCCATTGATTTATGTGAGCTTGCTCCATTAAGTTCTTTTGTTCAACCTCTTCCACACACCTTAACGATACACCATTAGGTTCTTTATAGTACACACTTCTTGCCACAATGTGCAAATTGCATGATCGCAGAAATCCTTTCTTGGCATCCTTGTTGATTTTGTGATGTGGTCAATGGGTAAGTATAGGAATCAACTTTTCAGCCCACTTAGGACATACTTCTAAGTTGAATAAATAAGTATCTGGTAGTTCATCTACTACTCCGTTGGGTGGTTCTCCATGTGTTAACCTAGATAGATGATCGGCTCTCATGTGGGTGTTTCTGTTTTTTACCGCTACTTCAAAATCAAACTCCATCAGTATCGAAAACCATCTTACTAGTCTACCCATATTATAGGGCTTATTGACTAGGTACAATAGGGCCTCATGGTTGATGAAGAACTTGAACTTGTTGGTGAGAAGGTAGTGCCTAAATTTCTTAACTGCATACACCATTCCTAAACCTTCTCCTTTCGTAGTCGTATAGTTTCTTTTTGCTTGGTTTAGTTGTCTATTTGCATATGCAATAGGGTGGTCTGATTTTCCTTCATCTACTGGTTGAGCTAGTATGCATCCTATTGCATAGTTGGATGCATCTACATGGATATGAAATGGCTTATTCCAATTGGGTATCTTCAAAATAGGTGTTGTACTTAATCATATTTTCAGCTCATTAAATGCTTTTTCATACTCCTTTGTCCATATAAATTGGGTTAATAATCCATATAGAGGCTTGGCAATTACGGCATACATGTGAATAAATCTACAATAGTATCCACAATGACCCATAAAAGCTTACACTTCCTTAGCATTTTTTGGTCTTCTTTCCCTGTCTCACCATAAAGATGCATTTTTCAGGATTCAGGCACACTCGATATTGCCGACACTTCTCAAATATCCTTTGTAACTCCAAAATGTGTTCATGTCTCTGACCTGAGTACGTGCATAAGTCATCTATGTATTCTTCCATACTCTTCCTCATGAATTCCTTAAATACATGAGTCATCTATGTATATTTCCATACTCTTCCTCAGGAATTCTTTTGGAAAGTAGCAGGGGCGTTGGTGAGTCCAAATGGCATCACTCTAAAAGCATAGAATTCCCATTCATTTGCGAATGTTGTCTTATGTTGATCATCTATAGCAATAGCTACTTGGTTCTACCCAGAGAATCCATCTAGGAAGCTATGGGCTTCCTTCCCTGCCACTCTTTCCAAGAGATGATCAGTGATAGGTAATGGTAGCTATCACGGATTATGGCTGCGTTCACTTTCTTTAGGTTAATACACACTCTTAATTTCCCATTCGTTTTGGGTACAACCACTAATGGTGACACCCATTCTATGTGCTCTATCTCGTAAATGAATCCGACTGCTAACAGTTTATCTATCTCCTCCTCACGTTTCGTCGAATAGACATCATTATAAGTATAAGGGTATTGCTTTGATGGTTTTGCATCAGGTGACATTGGGATTCAATGAGAACAAATGGATGGATCTACACCTTTGAGGTCCTTGTAGGTCCATGCAAATACATCTTGATATTCTCGAATTAGGTTTATCAGTTCCTTTTCCTCTTCGGGTGACACATCTTTCCCAATGTACGTACATCTTTCTTCTCCATCTTCCATTGTCACTATCACTTTCTTAGTTTGTTCCTTGTTATCATAAGCTTCTCCTTCTTTGGTCTCCCTTTTGGGCATTTGGATAGCTATTTTCCTCTCTTCTATTTCATATCTTTTGAAATGCTCTAAGACGTCAAAAAGATATGGGGTTGGTTCTCCTTTATCTAATGTTTCTTCGTTGTTCGCTCATGTCTGAGCTTCTTCTATTGCTAATACATTGGGTGGTCCTTCCTTATCATCAGCTTGAATTGCTTCTAAATATCATTCCTTCGAATCAAATTTTGGCTCCATTTCTATGCTTTCGTACTTCTCCCTCCATAACCTTCTTCATCTACACAGTCATTCATGGTTAATACTTCTTCATTTACACACACATCTAAAGTGGCTAGAATTTCCATCCAACTATGTGGTTCGAACGCTTCATCTAGAAAAACTTGAGGCATATACATAGGATCATCTACGGGTCGGTAATTTTGATGTCCAATAGGCCACAATTGTTTCTCCTCTCGCTTTGCTTCCTTACACATCCATAACTGAGCACTATGAATTGACAAATCATCCTCTTCCTTCTGTATGGGATTCCACTATAGTGGGGATACGTCCCTATATGAAAATGTATGTAAATTTTTCTTGGTAGTAGTCCCCTGATGTTGTAGGTATAATGCGTCTCTTCCCCAGTCTTGTACTACCATGAGTTGTGTCATGAAAGGTTGTCCTAATATCATCTTGTAATTGTTTGCTTTTCCATATTGGCATACAGCTAGAGTGTGTTCGAATTCTACTTTGTAGGTAGTTAACTTGATCTTTTCCAATATTCCTAGGGGTCTCTCCACATGGCCATTTGCTAATTGAAGCTTCATACGTGTTGGTCGTAGGGCAAGTTTTCCCCATTTCTCCCAAATTTCTTTGGTGGCTATGCCTACACCTGCTCCTATGTCTAAAATAGCTTTAGTCATGTATCCATTAAATGTGATATGTAAGCATGTACTGCCCTCATCTCCCTCACTAAATTCTCCGACTTTGTCAACGGGAATTTATATGGCAGATGGAACTTCAATTTCTTTATTTTCCTCATTGGTCTCCTTAGTTTCTAATTTCAATTGTCCCGCCAACTGATTCCATAATTGTGGTTTGGCTCGTAGTAACTCTTCCACTGTCAAGAGGCATCACACCTTGGTTTTCTTGTGTGAGGTCTTGCCTGAAGACCCGTCTTCCTTGCCTCGAATTGTGGGAGCATGAAAGACTAGGGACCCTTTCTCGTATTCTCCCATATAATTAGGTAGAGTGGATAAGCTGTGTTCTTCCTCCCTATTTCGGTCTAACATGGAAACTTCTTCGTATACTTCTTCCAAATTTGGGGTAGATTGGTTCTCCTCAATGTCTAGTTCCTCAAAGGGTGGTCTTGAACTCCCTTTGTTTCCATCAGTCTTCCTGAATCTTGGGCCACAAGTCTTGTGGACAATCGGCTTCTAGTTCAGGGACTATAGAAGTTTTTTCTCCCTGAGTGCTCTGTTGTTCTTCCTTATTACCTTTCTCTTTAGGTGTTCCTATTGGGTTTTGATCATTTTCTTTAAAGCATTCATTGAATTGGCTCTGTGGTACTCCGGTTTTTGGGAGGACTGGGATAGTCTTTTCTAAGGTGGCTTGAGCTACCTCTATGAGCTTTCTGCATATCACCAATCTCTCCTTCTCTATCTCCCCTTGTGGGTAGATTTTTTCTCGTGTTGCTCTATATTTGGTCCAGTAGTGATACTCGATTGATAAGCCTTCAACCACATGTTCAGGTCTTCGGGTACTAGATCAGCTAGGATTGATCCTGGTTTGTCCAGTTTTTGGGTGTGGGGTTTAGGTGGTGTATTCTCTTGCACTTCCTGTTCCCGCGGTTCCCTACTATCTTTTACATCCTTCTTGCCTCTTTATTTTTATCTTTGCTCCATTTATTTCTAAGTTTTTCCCTTCTAGTCTTCCAACTTTGCATCTTCTTCGTTTGGTTACTCTCATGTGGATCTTCCGAATCTTCAACTACCTGTATCTTTGGCTCTAGATCCTTACTCATCTCTTGTTCAAAATCTAATTTCTTTATCTCTTGTCCTCTAGCTTGCACTCGAGTAATGGCTTTTAATGGTATAGTGTATTCTTTATCACTTCCCAATGATTCAATCACTTCTATCACATTAATCTGCATAGTGCTATGAGTCTTATTGGGATTCTTTGGGCAATCTCTGAATAGATGTTCTTTTCCACACTCATTACAGTACCCTTCTCATGTCCTAAGAGGTAGTGGGTTGTAAGGCAGAGTGCATTCTCTTATGAAGTGATCTCCTCCACATTTATAGCATGGTCCTTTTGGCATAGGTGGTCTAATGGGTGGTCTCATAGGTGTTGGTGCCTTAGGTGCAGTGTACATCAGATTCGCATACTCTAGTCCATAGGGATTGTTGTATCCTTCATAACCATAATATTGTTGGTCATAGGTTTGGTCATACTCCACAAGACTGGTGTCATATGGATAGCATTCTACTTGAAATTGCTTGTATCCCTGATTTGTTGTTTTTGTACTAGCCAATGCGTAGCTGGTACTATGGCTCTTTCCATGTTGTCCTCTTGTTGAGAGTATTTGACTGGCACTACGTTCTATGGAAGGGGTGGTTGTTGTCCTAATATTGGTTGTGGTTGTCCATACCCTCCTTGTTCATAAGGTCTAGGTGCTCCTTGTGGGCCTGGATAGGGGTTGTATCTCGAGATTTCTCTTCCTTGTTCTCTAGGAGGGTATCCATAAGGCCTATATTCGGGTTGATTCACTGGCCTTGATTGCCTATTAAATGGGCAATTTTCAGTAGTATGATTGGTGTATTTTTGCTCAATATGGTAGTACAGGTTGGGTCCTTGGGATGGCTGCCTATTGTATGGATAAGGTTGTGGCATGCCTACTCCTCCTCTCGTGCACATATGAGATGGGTGGTCTCCACCACATAGATTGCATCTCTGAAGCATTGGCATTCTCATTGGTGGGTTCTGGTAATTTCTCTACCCATGGACTCCCAACTTCTTAGCTACTAGTTCTGCTAGCTCCTCCACATTACTGGAGCTAGTCGTCACTGTACTCATAGTGTCCTCTGATTTAGTAGAGCTTGGTGAGCTTTTGAGGTCATCAGCTAAGGTTGTCTTCTAGATCAATGCATTCTTCAAGACACTCACTCAATGTCTGAAGTCGCTTCACATAAACTAGGGTTCTTAAGGTTCCATTGGTCAATCCATCTAAGAATAGTGATATCATTTTTTGTTGGGAGGATCTTTCTGTTATTGGAGATCTATCGACATATTGGTTAAATCTTCGGGCAATTATTTTCATGGTTTCATTTGGGTTTTGTTTAAAACTATGGATTAAGGATGACGAATTGTGTTTAACCCCTCGTTTAGTAAATTCTCCAATGAACTCTTGGAAAAATTGTTCAATATTCCCAAAATTATTTGGATCCAATGGTTGGAACCAAGTCAAGGTTGTCCCTGTGAGGGCTAGTCCAAAGGACTCATACTGCACAAAGAAGTCATCCACTTGTTCAGCTCGTAATACTTGCTTAAATTCCGTTATATGTTCATATGGTTCTCCCGTTCCATCGTAGTGATTTCTCATACATTTAGCAACTTGAATTAGTCCCTTCTTACAGGTTCTGGTGGTCTCGGCATTACAGGAATTGCTAGTCTAATTGGATGCATTCCTGGTTGCATACCTGGTTGTGACCTTGGTCTAATGGGTGGACGATTCATGTTACCTATCCCTAAGTTGGTTTGGTTGTGTGACTGTGTTCCTGACATTGCAAACTGCACATGTGTTCAGTTGAGGATACTTCACTGGCTTGTTTGTCCTGACATTGTATTCTCCATTCCTAGATGGATTCCAAAAGGGTTGTGGGAGGTAGTTGCCTGCTCTTGAGGAGGGAATACATGCAACCCATCTATTTCAATTGAGACCTATCAACTTCATCTACTGTCCAATACCTTCTTTGGTTTTGGTCTAGGTATGTGACTCTAGACTCATCTTCGGGATCCTTCAACTCATAAATGGTTACTAGGCTTACTTCTTGTCCTCAGATGGGTGAATATGTCTATAACAATAGCTCTGATCCGTGTATTAGGTATACATCCAACAAGTAATCATCTTGAGGTATCAAATCCCCTCTCAAGATTTGAGTCACCACAGACTTGCCCCTTGGGGTATTCACATTATTTTCATGGTTAGATCTCCTAGAATTCCTTGTCCCTCTAATTCTTCTCTCTTGTCAATTTGATCTGGGTTTTCAGTCACTACATAGATTTGACCTAACTTATCCATGTACACTCTGCCTTCGTACTTAACTACAGGTCTGGGCACTATTGTTGATTTGGTAGATTTTACCATTCTTGTAACAGGCCTATTTAAACCATCAAGGTAAATAGGGATTCCTTGTTGATTTGTTGACACATATTGTAGAGAGGTGCAGTATTCACCCTCTATGGTTGACATAAATTCTCCCTGGGAACATAACCATGCATGTCCTCTGAGGCCATGGGCAGTTCCTCCTTTGAGTCACTAGAGGTGTCCGAGTAGATCGAGTGATGGCTCACTTGGGCTACACTTCCTACCGATGAGATGACACTTCTCCAACTGCTTAGCACCCATCCTGATCTTAAGTTCATTCACCCCTATGGGTCTTTATTAGCTCTCCTTTTCCCCTTAATTATCTCTTCAATCACTCCAAATTTTGCCTCCAATTTAGCTTGAGTCATTTTGGATGATACCACTCTGGCGATACCACACAGACGATACGATATCATTGGGTGGCACAATACAATACTAGAGATGCAAATGATATGATACATCTGCAACCCCATGATATGATACTAAACTATAAAAAGAGCTAGAGAGCTCATTTTTGGGGGTAGCTTGTTGTAGATTTGAGCTTTGTAAGAGATTTCTTTTGTAATTGAAGATCTTCCATTGTTCCACTCTTTGCTCTTGCCTTGTGCGCATGTGTGTGTATGTGTGTGCATGCTTGTGTGCTTTCACTCACTTGTGCCTTCACTTGCTCATGGTCTTCATACCAGACCTCACGTCTCCACAGATTGACATTTATGAGGTGGAGCTCCTCATGTTGGTACTTACCATTGTGCTTGAGTGACACCAAATTTGGCATCGTTGCCGGGGAGAGAGCTTGGAGGACGAGCGTGTGATGGTGAGACATAGAGTAGCGATGTTGGAAGGTAAAAAAATCACCATTTTTAGTTCAGTTTCAAAGTTTTTCTTCTCCTTCGTCATCATCATCACCACCATCTTCTCCCATCTTCATCTTCTCTAATTTTTTTATTTTTCGACAGTACATTCACTAATTTTTCACTTGTGGCTATGAGAAAGAAGCGCAAAGGGAGTTGAGAGCTAAAAATGTTGAAGAAACACACTTGAAAAACTCTTAAAATACCAAAAATTTGATTCAAAATCACTCAGCATAAGAGGACATGCATCTGGTATCGTGAGTGTTGTATCGCAAGTTTGGAGGGTGATCTTGCATCTATAGGCAGATAGGAGTGACAAGGAGAACCTAAGGTACACATATCCACAAAAATTCTTGAATTTAGACTCCAAAAACTCCAAGCATCATGTCCGGTTGAGCTTTGGTATCACGATACCAGAACTCTCATGTATCGCGATACTTGTCGAGTATCGTATTGCCTCCTTGAGGTATCATGATACGATCAAGGTATCGTGCATCGCCAAGTCGAGGTATCGCAATCGCGCTTAAGTGATATCATATCGTGCATCTTGCGGTATCGTATCGTCCAGCAAGAGGTATTGTATTGTGTCGGTTCAGTGGTATCATACCGTATAGCACAAGCAGTATCATATCACAGTTGGAGTGGTATCGCATCATGAGTCCGGTGGTATTGTTTCATCTGCCTGGTGGTATCATATCATGAGGTCAAGTGGTATCGTATCATCTGGAAGGTATCGTATCACGTAGAACTTGGTATCGTATCGTGCCTTGGATCTCTTGGTATCATATCGTCTTGCTAGCAGTATTGTATCACGAAGTAGGTCGGTATCGTATCATGAACCGAGAGGTATCGTATCGTGGCCACTCCCAATATCGTATCATCTAGATAGCAGTATCGTATCATGGAAGTTGGTATCTCCTTGGCGATATCGTATCGTCTAAGGTGGTATCATCTGTAGTGGTATCGTGTAACATGGAAAAAGAGGTATCGTATCATCTGTTCTGAGGTACTCCCCGAGAGATCCTATTTCCCTGTTTTACCCCCAGAACCCTAAACTAGCATAACTTTCTCATACAAAATCTATTTGTTGTGATTTTGGGTTCATTGGAAAGCTCGCAGGGAGTATTAGATATAGTACTTTGAAGTTGACCCTCAGGTGGTACTGGGAAACCAAGGAGTTCCAAAGGATTTTGAGCAATACAAGAGAACCTTGGGGCCAGAAGACAAGGCTTATGAACCTGAGATTTGGCAGACACTTAGGCAAGGATAGACAAAGCATTAGATCATTTGAGGCTAGTGTCAACCATACAACCAAGTCTTGGGCACAACAACTTAGTGGTTATCCTTACACACTAAGTTCCAACATGTGATTCAAAAATGTCTTTCAACATTGAAAGACCCACACGTACCTCAAGTACTGCATGTTTACAAACACAAGAAGGTCCCTATAAGACATAACTAGAATATATCAGGACCAACCGATTAGGTGCTCACATCTATGAGGATGGCCTGAGGTGATGAGTGGTCCAACTCAAAAATCCAGATCAACCTTTTGGTCTTGAACACTAGTGGTCAAGTTCGAAGAGGGGTCATACATTGATAAGGAAGGAACCATGTATGTGGTGACCAGCATACCAGACAGGACAGAGGAATTTGGAAATATCATTCCTCAGAACGACATGGGAGACCTAGAGCAAGGAGACCTAGGATGACAACCCAAGACCCAGAGGTAAGTCAGTCTTGGCTAGAGTAATCACTCCAGATTGGATCCCTCAACACAACAAAAGCATAGGACTATTCATGTATAGAGAAACGGAGGAATCCTTTTGGATATTCAAGCCAGATCCACCTAGCCCAATAGTCACCATCTACGAGTTCAAGGATCCGGAGACACCAGGCAAAGTTGTCTATTTAGATAACACATCGAAGAAAATGTTCTTGGTAACAAAACATGAAAGGCATGCATATGCTTGGAAGAGCAAATTGATTTCCCCTCCACCAAGATCTTATGTCCCCCATGGCCTCCAAGGAGCAAGATCATCCCAGGCTCATGAAACCTAGAGGGAAAGAACCAGAGAGAGACCTGAGGTAAGCTTTGCACATATCGTGTGTAGGGACTGATCACGATTTGAAAATGAAAGACCCAAAAGGGAGAGACATAGAGTACATAGGCATCAAAGAGATGAACATGAGTTTCCATTGCCTAGACCCCGAGAGCACCCAAGAACCCTTAGACCCTCTCAAGTGGTCAAGGCAATGAAGAACTATTTTGATGGGTTCGGAGATCCTTATGATCATGTGGCCGATTCCAAACAAGTGTTAAGAGGCGGAACATGTTGAGGACTTGTTCACCTAGTTGGAGGCATTTGGTTTGACTCTTAAGCGTACTACCTTAGCTTGGTTTCAACCTCTAAAGAGTCACAATTATCGAAACATAGGTCAACGGCTAGAGGAATTCATTGTAGAATCTCCAAGAGTGGCATCAGGCATAATACATCATCCTTGATCCATAGCTTCAAGCAGACACCTCAAGAAATAGTGTGACTTGCAGGAAGACAGTTCAGATAGTACATAGAAAGATGCCCTATTCCTGAGTTACCCACACCAGCCAAACAAGTGGCACTGTTTTTAGATGGCTTGCTAAGCACCAAGTTGAGATCATATGTGTACTTGAAAGAGCCTAGATCCATAGAAGAGTGTGTGTGGATATGTATTGACATAGAAGACAATTTGGGTGAAGAGTTAGGACTATCAAAACTCTATAAGGATTCAGATAGTTCTATTAGTCATACTTCCAGAACCTCCACGGAGATAGATGAGATAGCTGAGCAAGTTGCCAAGAAGCTAGGAGTTCAAAATAGACAAGAACCAAGGCTCACCTCATTGAATCGATGCTACAATTGTGGAGGAGACCACATGGCTTATGTTTGCTTGATGATGGCTCAGCCCCAAGGAAACCCTAATGCTCCATATTGCACCATTGAGAGAAAATACACAAATCATACGGCTCAAGATTTTCCATACAATAGGCACGCTGTCAGGCAAAATTATCAGCAACCTTACTAGCAGGGTAGGTATTAGAATCAATACCAACATCCATATTATAGGCCACAACAGCAATATCAGGCACCATATAGGCCACAGCCAGTCCTAGGAAACCAACCACCAGCTCTTGCCAATGTGATTCCAATTAAGTATGCAGTGGCAGAGGAGAACCTTAATAGAGCATTGGTGCGAGTGAACCCTTTGGTCTCAGAAAATGACTCTCATGCCCATAGTTCAAACTACTCCCATGAAGATAGTCTGCAAGCTTATTACATAGAGTCACCAGAGCACAGTGAGACTTATTCGTATCACTATGAGGCATCACCTATGGAACAAAATTGGGAGCCAGAATACTCCAATGTCATGTGTACAAATCCTAAACCCAGGCCCCAATCGAGACAGGTAAGATCACAAGCCCCTAGAAGACCATGTCTTAGATGTCAAGGCGACCATTTCATTCGTAAATGTCCCCACCCATAGTCTCCGAGATAGGGAAAAAAACATCACAATACACGGCTTTTGTCTTGAGTGCGGCAAAGAACATCTCCCGAGAGATTGTCCTAGGAATCCCTCTAGTGCATCCAAGGTTACACCCATTAATGTGGTCGGCTTAATGGTGGATTCAAGTTCAAGTAGCAATAATGTGGCTCCTATACATGCAGTTACTAGGGCACAAGCAGTACATGACAAGCAAAACCAGCTGATCAATCAGAGTCAAGCGAATCAAGAGAGCCAAGTAAGAGGAAAACAAGAACTTGGAAGGATACCAGAGAGAAGGTCAATCGTAAGTGGAACAAAAACTTATCCAAACTAGAAGAAAGCCTGAAAAACGTAAAAACAAAAATAGAAGATATTGCATCTCAAACCCCCTCCAATGCCGACGCTCCATCCACACCACCTCATCCCACCTCACCACCCACTATAAATAAACCACAACCAAGGTCTGTACATGCAGATCCAACCCCAGAAGGCCTAGAAATGATGTTCAAGGCCTACAAAGCTCGTCTTCAAGAAGGGCAAACAGCTGCAAACTTAGACGAGAGTTACCCTAGAGCAGATTTAGAGATTGAACGGACAAAAATGTGCATGAAAATGATAGAGCTAGCTTAGGCTATGCTGGAGACCACTCAATGGTTCAATCAGACGAACTCTCTCAAATCGGATTTGCATTTCTAGGGCTTACTAGAAATATTAGAGCAATTGATAAACAAGCCCCACGTTTCTTTACTACCACAGGCTCAACCAGTTGTTGAAAGAGGAAGCGCACTGCCAACGAAATCTTATGTTCCTAATTCTGTGCATGATGGAACACCTTTTTGCCTATCTGATTGCACATGGTTTTGAGAATAGTCCAACTGAAAGCACCTTATATGTTAAGCGTGCTAATGATGTGCTTCTGAGCATTGTGGTTTATGTTGATGACATGCTGCTCACTGGTCCTCATGAGAGGCATATTGCTGATTTTAAGGCTGATTTGCATGCCTCATTTGAGATGTCTGATTTGGGGCATTTGCATCACTATTTGGGCAATCAGTTTATGCAAGTTGATGGTGGAATGGCTTTGTGTCAAAGGAAATATATTGACACATTATTGCAGCGTTTTGGCCTTGAAGACTGTAAGCCTATTGCCACTCCTATGGAGACGGGTTTACATTTGAGTCTTCATGATGGTGGAGATGCATTTGATGTTGTTCTCTATCAGTAGGCTGTTGGATGCTTGATTTACTTATGCATTACTCGGCCAGATATTCAGTTTGCTGTCTCACAGATGAGCAGGTTTATGCATTGCCCAGGAGTCAAGCATTGGCAGGCGGTTAAGTGCATCTTTCGCTACTTGAGTGGTACTCGGCTACTTGGGTTGTTTTATCCCAAGGGGGGATCACTACCACCAGATTTGCATGCTTTTTCTGACTCTGATTGGGTTGGTTGCTATGACACTCGTGTGTCCACTAGTGGTTTTTGCATCATGCTTGGTAGCTCATATATGTCTTGGTTGAGCAAGAAGAAGCCTACTGTGGCCACTTCCAGTTCTGAAGCTGAGTATAGGGCAGCTTTCACAACAACTGTTGAGTGTGTGTGGCTCAGAGGCCTTATGGATGATTTGGGTGTTGGTCAGACTTCTGACACCACCATCTTCACTGACAGTCAGAGCGCATTGGCAGTTGCGAGGAACCCTGTGTTCCATGCTCGCACTAAGCACATTGAGGTGCATTATCACTATGTCAAGGAGAGGTTCTCTGCTGGGGAGATCATCTTGGCATATGTACCCACACAGGAGAGCATTGCAGACCTTTTCACGAAGGCTCTGCTTAGGGAGAAGTTTGAAGCTTTTCGCAAAGCTTTGGGCTTACTTCCTTTTGTGGAGTGATTTCCACATAGCTTGGCACTTCCTTATACATGAGTGCCAGCTCCTTGTTCACCGCATCACTCCCAGGGGGGATTTGTTGATATATTTAGGTAGTGATGTGTGTGAACACACTAGGACCGTCGGGGCACTTTTTTCCCTCTTTAGGAGGTTTTTTTCCCCGACTTGTATATACGCCTATTGCCCTAATGGGCTACTTATCTTTGTACATTCTCTAGTAATACATTGAGTATTGTGTGTTTGTGCTCCAAGCTTCTTCTTCTTCCTTGTGTTGTTCGTGTGCTTCCGCAGACATCTATCTCCAACAAAACCTGAGCTATGGAAACATGTGGCGAATCTGGTTCTAGAACTTGATTCTAATATGTCAAAAGTAGGCTCTAAGCTAAAAGCCCCAGAGATTCCTCTAGACAAAATAGGGGACATGCGTGAAGGTGAAGAAGGTAATACTTATCTTCCAATCACCTACCAAGGTTACACAACCAAAGCGATCTTAGATTCAGGTGTTGGTGTTGTGATTGCTACCACCTCCTTGTGGAAGCGATGGGGTGAACTCGCATTAAGACCAACTAGAATGAAGCTTCAGATGGCTGATGGCCATGTTGAAAGACCTCTAGGATTGCTAGAAGGGATAACTCTAACCACTTGTGGGGTAGAGTTTGAGCACACCTTTGCTATATGTGACTTTGAGAAAAATAATGTCTATGAGATAATCCTAGGAAGGCCCTTCCTACGACAACTACAAATAGTGCAAGATTGGGGAACCAACTTCTTGTACTTGCAGCACTTAGGGGTCACAACCAAGGTCAATCTAAAAGACTATACATTCAGAGATGTACCACCCCTACAATGGAATCCTGTCCACAAAGCAAAAGAAGATTCTATCTCTGTGCATTCTAAAAGTTCACCTGATCCATCCTGGATGCATGAAGATACTCATTTGTGGATGTGCAAGGTTGCAGAGGAAGAGGAAAGATGCCTAAAAGCAAGAGAAGAAGGAACTCCCCTAGGAGATAGACCAGTTAAAGACCCATCCTGCACGCCAATGATATTTCCAGATGAGGAATTTGAGCCTCATGGTTGGGCAGAAATCTTAGCCACCATGGACATCGTTGTCAATGAAGAACAGTGGACACCTCATTGTGATGAGGAGGGCTATGATATCTCTGTGTTCATGTGTCAACCCTTGTTGGAAGAGTGTGACTCTAATGACGTTATAGGAGAAGAGGACGATGATGATCTAGAGTCCATTGTAATGGATAGTTGCTTTAACTCAGAGAAGCACTATCTAAAAGATGTCGGAGTATTTACTCAAAAAGAAGAAGAACCTCTCAGGAGGAATCAGTGTTTGAAGTACCAGAAAATTCCAAGAAATATGAAGTTGAAGATCGGAAAATTTTGGTACAAATGCCTAAGAGAGAGGCCATCATAGGAGAAGCATATGATAACAAATAAAATACCAAAAAAATTGTAGTAACCATTGAAGAGAATGAAGAGTGATGTACGTACATAGGAGACGAACTAAGTGTAGAAGAAGAAATGGAGCTTATAGCTCTATTAAGGGAATATAGGGATGTGTTTGTGTGACACTATAGAGACTTAAAGGGAGTAGATCCGAAAATTTTCTCTCATACTATCCCCATGAATGCAGATGCCAAACCCACCAAACAAAAGCCCTACACATATAAGGACACTTATGCAACTAAAATAAAAGAAGAAATCGATAGGCTAATTGAAGTTGGATTCATCTATGAGATTGAGCATACTGAATGGGTGTCCCCCATTGTAGTGGTGCCCAAGAAGAATGGAAAATTGTGAGTGTGTATTAACCTTAAAAAAGTTAATGATGCTACAATTAGAGATAGTTATCCGCTTCCAATCACTGAACATTTATTGGAGCATGTTGCATGCAAGGAAGTTTATAGCTTTCTTCATGGATTTTCAGGTTACAATCAAGTAGCCATTGCCCCTGAAGATCAACACAAAACGGCTTTCGCCACAGGTGGGGAATCTTTGCATTTCATGTGATGCCATTTGGTCTCACAAATGCACCTTCAACTTTCCAAAGGCTCATGTGTCATGTCTTCAAAGAGTTCTTACGAAAGAGCTTAGAAGTATATGTGGATGATTTATGTGCTCATTCCCAACAAAGAAAATACCACATCCCTGAGCTTAGGCAGATTTTCAACAAGTGTAGAGAATATCGAGTGTGTCTGAACCCAGAGAAGTGTGTATGCATGGTATGACAAGGTAAAATCTTAGGTCACATTGTTTCTAAGAATGGAATATCTATAGATGAGGATAAAGTAAGATCCATAGCGGAGTTGCCGAAGCCAAGGAATGTTAAAGAGGTACAAGCCTTTATGGTCCATTGTGGATATTACTGCAGATTTATCCACATGTATGCAATCATAGCCAAACCTCTTTATGCCTTGTTGACAATTTTTTAGTGGAACGAGAATTGCAAAAATTCCTTCAATGAGTTGAAGAGACGTTTGAGCACAGCACCAATATTGACAACCCCTAACTGGAATAAACCATTCCATGTCCATGTAGATGCCTCCCATTATGCAATAGGATGTGTGCTCTTACAACCTACAAGTGAAGGAAATCTAGATATGCCTATAGCATATGCTAGTAGACAACTAAATACACCCGAGAAAAACTATACAACAACAGAAAGAGAAGTCTTAGGCATGGTATATGCTGGAAGAAATTTAGATACTACCTATTGGCCAACAAGTTCAAGTTTTTCACTGATCATCAAGCTTTATTATATTTGGTCAATAAACCTTGCAATACAAGACGCTTAGTAAGATGGTTCCTCTTACTAATGGAATACGATTTTGAAGTGGTTGTTAGGAAAGGTAGAGCCCACCTCAAGGCGACCTTTCTCGCATCACTTCAAGAGATTCATTGCAAGGAGTGTCTGATGAATTGCTCGACGCCTATCTATTCACTTTAGAAGTTGTACCTAAATGGGCAAATAAGTTGGTACTAGTCCTAACCTTTTGACCTGCAAATAAGAACGTAAAAACAAACAAAGAAATAATTGTAAGATCACAAAAATATCAAATATTGGCAGGAAGCATGTACAAACAAGATACAGAGGGTGTGTTAGCTTGTTATGTCGAGGACAATGAACATAGTAGTTGGTTGCAACAAGCCCATGAAGGATTGCTAGGAAGTCACTATTCTAAACAATGAACATTCGAAAATCTAAAACGTTTAGGAGTGTACTGGCCTAGTATGGACAAAGAAATACATGAGTGGATCAAGAATTGTCCAGTGTGCCAGAAGAGACCTCCAGTGGAGCATGCCACCCTTTATCACGTGTCATCAGTTCCAGACTAGAGTGCTCCATTGGTATAATTCATGAGATCGGGAACATTACCCAATGAGGCTAGTCTAGCAAGGAAATGAAACTTGGAACAAGAGGATCAAGACTATGCCTTAGAAGGAGACAACCTATATCGAAGAGGCAAAGATGGATACTTAAGATTGTGCATTGAAGAATCAGACTACTTGAAAGTCTTAGAAACTACACACAACGGTGTTGCAGGTGGACATTTTGGGCCTAACAGAGTAATCAAGACCATTCTATTCTCAGGACTTTGGTGGCCCACTCTTCATATGGATGCACATACCTATGTGAAGAAATGTGACACATGCCAACATGCACAATATCCGATAAGAAAAGATGAGATGCCTTTGAGACCAATGATGGGAGGACATGCATTTTCAAAGTGGGGTATAGACTTTGTAGTCCAATTAACCCCCCAGCTACAAACTCCCATGCAGAGTACATTATCCGATAAGAAAAGATGAGATGCCTTTGAGACCAATGATGGGAGGATGCACATTCTCAAAGTGGGGTATAGACTTTGTAGGTCCAATTAACCCCCCAGCTAGGTATCACGGTTGTTGTATCGTGAGTTTGGAGGGTGAGGTTGCATCTATAGGCACATATGGGTGACAAGGAGAGCATAAGGTACACATATTTTGCAAAAAAAATTGAATTTGGACCTCAAAAACTCCAAGTATCATGTCCGGTTGAGTGTTGGTATCGCGATACCAGAACTCCCGTGTATCGTGATACTTGTCGAGTATCGTATCGACTCCTTGAGGTATTGCGATACCATCAAGGTATCGTATCATCAAGTGCTGGTATCGTGATCACGGTCATCTAGCGGTATCGTATCGTGGTCCACCTGGCATCGTATCATGTCGATCACGATATCGTATCGTTGATCGAGTGGTATCGTATCGCGTGCGTGATTGGTATTGTATCGTGCACCTTGTGGTATTGTATCGCATAACAGGACGTATCGTATCACGTAACACAAGTAGTATCGTATCGCGGTTGGAGTGGTATCGTATCGTGAGCCAATGAGGTATCGTATCGTTGGCTATTCTAGTAACGTATCGTGAGGTTGGTATCGTATCGTGTCAATCAGAGGTATCGTATTGTGGCCACTTCCAGTATCGTATCGTCTAGATAGCAGTATCATATCGTGGAAGTTGGTATCACCTTGGTGGTATCGTATTGGCTAAGGTGGTATCATCTGTGGTGGTATCGTGTATCATGGAAAAAGAGGTATTGTATCGCCTGCTCTGAGGTACTCCCAAAGGGATCCTGTATCCCTATTTTAACCCCCAAAACCCTGACCTGGCATAACTTTCTCATAGGAAATCTGTTTGTTGTGATTTTGGGTTCATTGGAAAGCTCGTGGGGAGTATTACCAAAATATCAATTGGTCATGATTAAAATAATACATGGATTATTAGATTAGTGTTTTGAAGTTGACCCTCAAGTGGAACTAGGAAACCAAGGAGTTCCAGAGGATTTTGAGCAATACAAGGGGAAATTTTGGACTTGTAGACAAGGCTTATGAACCTCACATCTGGTAGACACCTATGCAAGGATAGACAAAGCATTAAATCCTCTAAGGCTAGTGTCAACCACACAGTGAGGTCGTGGGCACAATAGCTTAGTGGTAATCCCTACACGCTAAGTCCTAAAACAAGTGATTTAGAAATGTCTTTTAACATGGAAAGACCCACACGTACCTCAAGTACTGCCTATTTACAAACACCAGAAGGCCCTTATAAGACCCAATTGGAGTATATAAGGACCAACCAATTAGGGGCACACATCTATGAGGATGGCCTGAGACGATCAGTTGTCCAACTCAAAAATCATGATCAGCCCTTTGGACTTGAACACCCAGTGGTCAAGTTCGAAGAGGGGTCATACATTGATAAGGAAGGAATCATGTATGTGGTGACTAGCGTACCAGACAGGACAGATGAATTTGGAAATATCATTCTTGAGAATGACATAGGAGACCTGGAGCAAGGAGACCTAGGACAAGAACCCAAGACTCCCAGATGTAAGTCAGTCTTGACTAGAGTAATCACTCCAGATTGGATCCCTCAAGACAACAAAAACATAGAAGTATTTGTGAATAGAGTAACGGAGGAAGCCTTTTGGAGATCCAAGCCAGATCAACCTAGCCCAATAGTCACCATCTATGAATTCAAAGACCCTGAGACACCAGGCAAAAGTTGTCTATCTCGATAACACATATGAGAAAATGTTCTTGGTAATGGAGCATGATAGGCATGCATACACTTGGCAAGGTGAATCAATTTTCCCTCCACCAAGATCCAGTGTTTCCCGTGGCTTCCAAGGAGCAGGATCATCCAAGGTTCACGAAACCCAATGAGAACGAACTAGAGAGAGAGACCTAAGGTAAGCTTTGCACACACGATGGGCAGAGGCAGATCAGGACATGAAGGTGAAAGACTTGAAAGGGAGAGACATAGAGCTCATAGGCATCAAAGATATGAACATGATTTTCCATTGCCTAGACCCCGAGAACACCCAAGAACCCTTAGACCTTCTCAAGTGGTCAAGGCAATGAAGAACTATTTTGATGGGTTCGGAGACACTTATGATCATGTGGCCGAGTTCAAACAAGTGTTAAGAGCTGAATAGGCTGAGGACTTGTTCACCCAGTTTGAGGCATTTGGTTTGACTCTCAAGGGTATTGCCTTAGCTTGGTTCCAACCCCTGAATAGTCGCAACTATCGAGAGATAGGTCAATTGCTAGAAGAATTCATTGTAGAATTTTCCAAGAGTGGTATTAGGCATAACACATCATCCCTGATCCACAGCTTCAAGCAGACACCCCAAGAAACAGTGCGACTTGCAGGAAGAAGGTTTAGACAGTACTTGGAAAGATGCCTTGTGCCAGAATTACCCACAATAGCCAAACAAGTGGCCTTGTTTTTGGATGGCTTACTATGCACAAAGTTAAGGTCATATGTGTACTTAAAAGAGCCTAGATCCATAGAAGAGTGTGTGCACATGTGCCTTGATAGAGAAGACAACTTGGGTGAGGAGCTAGATCTATCCAAACTCTATAAGGATTTTGATAGTTCTATTAGTCATACCTCAAGAACCTCTACTGAGATAGATGAGATAGCTGAGTAGGTTGCCAAGAAGCTAGGAGTTCAAAATAGACAAACACCAAAGGTCACCTCATTAAAGCGATATTACAACTACGAAGTAGACCACATGGCTAATGTTTGCCCAATGATGGCTCAACCCCAAGGAAACCCTAATCATCTATATTGCACCATTGACAGGAAATACACAAATCATATGGCTCAAGATTTTCCATACAATAGGTAGGTTGTCAGACAAAATTATCAACAACCTTACTAGCAGGGTAGGTATCAAAACAATACCAACATCCATATTATAGGCCACAAAAGCAATATCAGGCACCATATAGGCCACAACCAGTCCTAGGAAACCAACCACCAGCCCCTACCAATGTGATCACAGTTAAGTATGCAGTGGCAGAGGAGAACCTTAATAGAGCATTGGTGCCACTAGCCCCATTGGTCTCAGAAAATGACTCTCATGCTCATAGTTGAGACTACTCCCATGAAGATAGTCCACAAGCTTATTACACAGAGTCACCAGACCATAGTGAGGCTTATTCCTATCAATACGAGACACCACTTATGGAACAAAATTGGGAGCCAAAATACTCCAATGTCATGTATACGAATCCCAACCCCAAGCCCCAAGCGAGACAAGTAAGACCAAAAGCCCCTACAGGTCCATGTTTTAGATGTCAGGGCGACCATTTCATTCGTGAATGTCCCCATTCATCGACTCCGGGACAAGGACAAAACATCACAATACAAGGTTTTTGTCCTGAGTGCGGCAAGGAACATCTCTCGAGAGATTGTCCCAGGAATCCCTCGAGTGCACCCAAGGTTACACCCATTAATGTGGTAGGCTTAGTGGTGGATTCAAGTTCAAGTAGTAGTAATGTGGTTCCTATACAGGCTGTCACTAGGGCACAAGTTGTAGAATAAGCAAAACCAGCTGATCAATCAGAGTCAAGTGAATCAGAAGAGCCGAGTAAGAGGAAAACAAGAAGTTGGAAGGATACCAGAGAGAAAGCTAATCGCAAGTGGAATAAAAAGTTATCTGAACTAGAAGAAAGCCTGAAAGACGCAAAAACAAAAATAGAAGACATTACATCTCAAAGCCCCTCGCATGTCAAAACTCCATCCACACCACCTCATTCTACCCCACCAACCATTGTAAACAAACTGCAACTAGGGTCTGTTCTTGCATATCCAACCCTAGAAGACTTGGACATGATGTTCAAGGCCTACCAGGCTCGACTTCAAGAAGGGCCAACAGCTGCAAACTTAGACAAGAGTTACCCTAGAGCAAATTTAGAGATTGAACGGACAAAAATGTGCATGAAAATGGTAGAGCTAGCTCAGGCTATGCTCAAGACTAGTCAATCATTCAAGCAGACAAACTCTATCAAACTAGATTTGAATTTCCAGGGCTTTTTAGAAAGATTACAGTAGTTGGTAAACAAGCCCCAGGTTTCTTCATCTCCACAGGCTCAACTAGTTATTGAAAGAGAAAGCTCGCCACCAGCAAAAGTTTACATTGCGGATTCCATAGATGAGGGAGCACCTCTTTCAATTCAACAATACTTTCAAGAGTTCTTGTGGGAAATACAAGAAGAGAAATGGGCCAAGGAGAAGGATAATCCCCCTCCGATTCCTGAAATTGATGACCTTCATTATCAATTTCCCCAAGACATTCCATCTATCTATGGAGACCAACTAGAGCAACAAGAAGATGAAAGATTAGATTTTGAATCTAATTCTTTACAAGAGTTGCCACAATTCACAGGAACATGGGAGTCTGAATCTCACCCGATCAGAGCTCACACAATACTGGTAAGAAACGAAGACTCAGTGGTTCCAAGGAACATTGATGTCATGAAGAACACCAAGTTTCAATCTCATCTTACCGTGGAAGAGCTGCTAAAAGTAAAACCCGAGCTATGGAATCATGTGAAGGATCAGGTCCTAGAACTTGATTCCAATAGGCCTAGATGTCAACCTGAAAGCCCCAAAATATCACATGGGCATGTGCCAAAAATCGGACATAATTACTTCTTGCATAATCGATCGATGCCCCTTTGTGACTGTGGAGGTAGGACAAGGAAAGAGTGTAAGGACTGTGGGAGCCTTGGTTGACTCAGGTGCAGCAACTAGTGCAGTTAGAATTTCATACTGCCAAGACCTACAATTGAACATCAAGCCCATAGAAGCCTATCTCATAGGTTTGGGAGGTGTGGAAACCCCTTGTTTGGGCGAGGTGGAACTTCCCATCTACCTTCAAGGTGTTCCAATGAAAGTCAAAATGCTAGTGTGTCATGATGAGGACCTTACAGAGCCACTTGTCTTGGGCCAAGATTGGATTTATGACCATGCAATCAACTTGAACCTCAGAAGTCAACTTCTTCAAGTTTGGGTACATGAACAATGCATTACATTAGAATTAGGGAATTGCATGCTCATAGATCATGGCACCACACACTCTCTTAGTTCCTCTAAGACTAATCTTCACAAACAAGATGTTGTATGTGTCAAAAGATCTATGATCCAGAAGGACTCAATCATGGAAGGACAGTTGCAAAGGCAAGCAGGCCCTCCTTCTTTTTCAAAGAGTAAAGCATCCATAGTAGTTCAACCTCAGAAGCAAGTGAAACAGTACAAGACAACCGGTATATCAAATAGACAAAGAGCCTTCAAGAGTAAAGTAGTTCCGGGCATTAAAGCAGATCTGGGTACAAAAAGGAGAGCAACCACTAGTCGTGCCAACACAATTCCCACCCTGGCAAGCCAACCATGGGAAGACAAGAACCAAGCAACCAGGAGCAGCTCAACCAAACGGTCTTCGACAAATTTGGGTACCAAAAAAATTAGCTACAGCTCAACAAGGGCAATTACAAATGTGGGTTCCCAAAGCACTCTTACATGCACAAAGGCCTATGCTCTCCACCATGCAAAAGGTCTCAACAAAGAAGCCAAGGAGAGAAAAGGGTAAGAATCGAGCACAAAGAACAAAAGAAGATAAACTCAACCCGTCAGCAAAAGTAATCAAGGATATGGATTTGGGAGCCCAAAGTACCAGTAACTTCCACAAAACCGAAGAGCCAACCACGCTGGACACCAAGTTTCAGTAACCATCCAAAGAGGAAGAGGTCAGAGGTGATCTCTATAAGGCCAACTACTATTCTCAAATGGATCCCTATAGGGATCAATTCAAGATCCAATCGCCACCTCCAAACAAAGATTGCATCAAGTCTGCAAGTAACATCAGAAGCCTCGACCAACAACAACCATGTGCCTTTGGCATAACCTTGTCTTTTGCACCATTCAGGTCATGCATTTCCCAAGTATGCATCAATCTAGGGCCACATTACATGGCTGTGCATAGACACAATTGAGAATCCCAGGCACATGAGACACACTTTCTAAATGTAAAATATTTTATTGATGCTAACACCTTTCTTCTTGTCTTGTGACATTTTTCCAAAAAAAAAAGGAGACAAGCAGGATTGTGTGCTTGAAGAATCTCTGATGTGAACCATCAACATGGACATCCATCAACAAGAAAGACAAGCCATTGGTCAATCATCATGATGGGCATACAACATGAAGAGTGAAGATTGATGGACCTTTCACCATGTCATTATGGGTCAAAAGTACTTGACCTACTATGAAACTCATGTTCAAAGCTCCAAAGGACAAAGGACATTAAGAGTACAACATCAGTACCTATGAAGCAATTCAACATCGACAACTGCTCAAGATCAACATTGACAACCTCTTTTGAGCAACTAACAATCTTTGAAAGCACAGAAATACGCCATCAAATTCAAGTCCAAGGAAGACGTTCCTACAAGGGGACCAACTCTCGCATAGGCTAGAAGTGGAAAACTAAAGAACTAGACCAAGCTACATTTGGAAGATGGACCGCTCCTGTTGATACATGAAGGACACTACCTCTCAGAGTACTACATGGAACAACCACTCCAACAAGGGTCTATCAGGGACGATAGACCCAAGAGGGGGAAGTGTTGATAGTCAAGGTCAATCACAAGCATGGAAGCGCATCAATGAAGTGGACACACAAGAAGAAGGAGCATGTAGGAGCTCCAAGAAGCAAATGTCAAATTTTCAAAAGAAATCCCTATAAAAATAGTGAGTTTCATCACTAAAAACCATTGTAAATACCATTTTCCATTTTTGCAACTCCATTTTGTTCAAGCCAAGGAGTCCTCAATCTTGAGGATATTAGAAGTGTCATCCTATCAATTTTCATAATTTTTAGACTTCGTTTGAGCCCTCAAAAAAGCCCTAGAACCTAATTATTAACTAGGTCAGACACTAGGTCTGGACAGGGTCAAAACTACTCAAAAAACTATAAAAAGGGCTGGAGAGCTCATTTTTGAGGTTAGCTTGTTGTAGATTTGATCTTTCTAAGAGAACTCTTTTGTAATCGAAGTCCTTCCATTGTTCTACTCTTTGCTCTTACTTTGTGCATGTGTGTGTGTGTGTGCATGCTTGTGTGCTTTCACTCACACACTTGTGCCATCACCTACTCACGGTCTTCATATCGGTCCTCACGTCTCCACATACTATCACATGTGCCAACAACTCCTCTTATCCTCTAATGGGAGTTGGTAAGATTATTCTGACTACTACTGATTATAGTTCTTTTACATTGTCAAAAGCTTCATTTGTACGAGCGATCAAGGAAAATCTGTTGTCGATTTTGGCATTAGCCAAGATTGGCTTGGTCATCAACAGATGTATAGACCATGATCTCTCAAATGGTGATGTTATTATTGCTTCTGGCATCTTATGTCATGGGCTATATAAGCTCATAAACTATGAAAAATTTGTGAATGATTCACCATCTATAGTACATGATTCTATGGTGATCTCATATGCAAAGATTTGGCTTGCATGCTTTGATCATCTAAATTTTGCTAGTTTGGTATGCCTACAGAAATATGAAATGGTTTCCTCTCTGCCCAAACTTGAGGCACCTAGTAAACATGTTTGTGAAGGTTGTATTTTGGGCAAAATGAAGCATTCCTTGTTCCCAAAAGATGGTTCAGTTCAAGCTACTCAAAAATTGCAACTTGTTCACAATGATGTTTTTGGTCCTATGAAGACACCCTCTTTTGGGAACTACCTTTATTTTGTGACTTTCATTTATGATTTTTATAGACATGCATGGGTTTATCCACTGAAAACAAAGTACGAAGTGTTTATGTGATTCAAACAGCTTCTTGTTTTGACTAAAAATTTGTCAGCATGCAAAATGGACACCCTCCATTCTAATTGAGGGTGGGGATACATGGCTTTTGATTTTAATGCATTTTTTGGCTAAAAATGGGATAAAACATCAGTGTACAGTGCCACATACACCTCAATAGAATGGAGTTGTTGAAAGGAAGAATAATTCACTCATGGAGATGGCAAGGTGTATGGTCAAACGTTAGGCTTTACACATAGCTTTTAGGTTGAAGTCGTTATGTGTGCAGCATATGTGCTTAATAGGTGTCCCACCAAAGCACTGTAGCCTATCACTCCATATGAGTATTAACATGGTCGCAAACCATCTGTTGCTCATAAGCATGTTTTTTTTTGTCTAGCATATGCATTAGTGCTTCAAGAACAATGTAGGAAATCAGATGATAAAGCAGTGAAATGTATTTTTATTGGATACAATTTAGAAGGCAAAGGTTAATGACTGTATCGTCCACTGACTAAACACATTTTGGTTACTTGTGATGTTGTTTTTGTGGAAGATGCAATTCATCCATTACTTTCATGTAGCAAGGAGACTTCTGTCAGCTCTAGAGATGTGTATGACACTTTGTTACCTCTTTTTATACGTGGATAGTCAAGTGCTTGTACGAATGAGGCCATTTCTTAGCCTTTACAAGTTTTGCGTGATGATGCAAATCATTCCATTTCTGATGTAGATTTACATGATGGACTTATTGATGAAAGGACTGATATAGAGGAGGCAAAAACTATGCCAAAATGGCTAGTGCAAATTTTGCGAGATAGCAAATTAGATGGACCTCTATCATATCATACTCATTTGTGCTCTCATAGTGCTTCTTTTGCATCAGATTGATAAGCTATGGTTGCCTCTAGTCTTTGTGATGAGAATGAGCCTCTTTTGTTTGATGAAGCATAAAATCCAGAAAATTGGATGGGTGCTATGCAATCACAATATGATGTTATTATGAAGAATGGTACCTAGTCTTTATGGCCCAGGTGTCAAGCATTGGTAGGTCGTTAAGCACATCTTCACTGACAGTGCATTGGCAATTGCAAGGAACCCCTTGTTCCATGCTTGCACTAAGCACATTGAGGTGCCCTATCACTATGTCAGGGAGAGGTTCTCCGCTGGAGATATCAGTTTGGCAAATGTGCCCACATAGGAGAACGTTGTAGACCCTTTCACAAAGGCTCTACCTAGGGAGAAGTTTGAAGCTTTCCACAAAGCTTTGGGCTTAATTCCTTTAATGGATTGATTCCGCATAGCTTGGCACTTCCATACATGAGTGCCTACTCCTTGTTCACCACATTGTTGGATTTTGAGGTCTATGGAAGCACGCAAAAAGCACAAGGAAGAAGAAGAAGCTTGGAGCACAACACATAATATTGAATGTATTACCACTAGAATGTACAAAGATAAGTAATTTGCTAGGGCAATAGGCGTATATTCAAGCCGGGGGAAAAAAACCTCCTAAAGAACGAAAAAAGTGCCCCAGCTGTCCTAGTGTGTTCACACACATCACTACCTAAATATGTCAATAAATCCCCCCTTAGAGTGATGCGGTGAACAATGAGTTGGCACTCATGTATAAGGAAGTGCCAAGCTATGTGGAATCAATCCACAAAAGGAAGTAAACCCAAAGCTTTGCGGAAAGCTTCAAACTTCTCGCTAAGCAGAGCCTTCGTGAAAAGGTCTTCAATGTTCTCCTACGTGGGCACATATGCCAAGCTGATCTCTCTAGCAGAGAACCTCTCCCTGAGATAATGATAATGCACCTCAATGTGCTTAGTTCGAGCATGGAACACAGTGTTCCTCGCAACTACCAATGCGCTCTGATTGTCAGTGAAGATGGTGGTGGCAGAAGACTCATCAACACCCAAATCAGTGATAAGGCATCTGAGCCACACACACACAATAGTCAATGTGAAAGCTTCCCTATACTTAGCCTCATAACTAGAAGTGGACATAGTAGATTGCTTCTTACTTAGCCAAGATATGCATGAGATACCAAGCATGAATTAAAAACCACTGGTGGACACATGAGTGTCATAGCAACTAGCCCATTCAGAGTCAAAAAAAGTATGTAAATCTCGCGGTAGTGATCCCCCTTGGGATAAAACAATCCAAGTAGTCAAGTACCACTCTAAGTAGTGAAAGATGTGTTTAAAAACTTGCCAATGCTTGACATCTAGGCAATGCATAAACCTGCTCATCTATGAGACAGCAAACTAACTATCTGGCTGAGTAATGCATAAGTAAATCAAGCATCCAACAGCCTGCTGATAGACAACAGCATCAAATGCATCTCCAGCATCATGAACACTCAATCATAAACTTGTCTCCATAGGAGTGGCAATAGTTTTACAATCTTCAAGGCCAAAATGCTATAATAATGTGTCAATATATTTCGTTTGACACAAAGCTATTCTGCCATCAACTTGCATAAATTGAATGCCCAAATAAAGATGCAAATGCCCCAAATATGACATCTCAAATGAGGCATGCAGATCAGCCTTAAAATCATCAATATTCTTCTCATGAGGACCAATGAGCAGCATGTCATCAGCATACACAACAATGATCAGAAACACTTAGCATGCTTAACATATAAGGTGCTCTCTGTTGAACTGTTCTCAAAACCATGTGCAATCAGGTAGGCATCTATTTTTCATACCAAGCACGTGGTGTTTGTTCCAACCCATATAATGCCTTTTTTAACCTGCACACCTAGTTTTCATGCCCTTTCTACACAAAGCCACGAGGTTAAAAAAAATACACTTCTTCATGCAAGTCACCATTCAAAAATATAGTTTTAATGTCCAATTGATGTGCATTCCAGCCATGATGAGCTGCAAGTGCACAGATGCTACCAACAATAGTCATTCAGCATGTAGAAGCAAAGGTCTCAACAAAATCAATGCCTCTTTCCTATGCGTAACCCTTTGCAACAAGCCTAGCCTTATACATGTCAATTGTTCCATCACGCTTACGCTTCAGCTTGTATACCCACTTGGTGCCAATGGCCTTCTTGCTAGAAGGCAAGTCATATAAAGACCAAGGATCATTTTTCATGATAGCATCATATTCCGATTGCATATCAACCATCCAATTTTGAGAATTTTGTGCTTCATCAAACAAAACAGGTTCAAAATGATCTTACCAACTCCTACAATAGGATAAGAGGAGTTGTTGGTGCATGTGACAGTATTCCCTATAGAGGCATGCTCGAGTGAAGTGAAGAAACTACACTGTGAGGTAATATGTTTGGTTGCCCATAATATGTTTGGTTGCCCAACTATCAAAGTACCAAACATCTGATTCTACTACACATATACACTGTTCAAGAGAAGATGGGTCAAAACTACATACAGTAGTAAATGCCCATTTTTCATTATGCACTAGATTAGCATACTCTATTTTCAGTGTAGAGGCCTCTACAGCAACCATTAGAACCTCTTTTTTCTTTGCCTCTTTTGCAACCAGTTTTGGACAATTCTTTATAGCATAATCATTTGCTTTAAAATACTTACAAAACAATTTTGGCTTTTCTATTTTCTTGTCGTCTCTATCATCCTTCTTTGATTGTGCAGAATTAGCAGATTTCTGCATACTAATAGATCTCCATTTACCTTTGCCCTTCTGACTAGCCAAGAAAGCTTGATCTGCAACACGCATAATGGAGCTATTCTTCCTACACTGATCTTCCTACAACATACCAAATACTAACTCCTCAAATGTTAAGGCATTTGTATTGCCTTTCATCATCAAATGAAGAGTGGAAGTAAAACTCTGATATGAATCGGGAAGACCATTTAGAACAGTTTGCACAAGTGAACTGTCAGGCAAGACTTCATCAGCAAAAATCAATTGTTCCTTCAAATCTTTGATCTTTTTTAGAAAACTGTCCGTGGAATCTCCTTCATTCATGCTCACTCTCCAACTGTTTTTGGAGGTAAGCAACACGAGCCTCATTCCTTCACTGGTATAAAGTGGTAAGTGTATCCCAAGCATCCTTAGCTCTTTTGCAAGAGAGAATGTGAGGAATAATGGCACATTTGACAGACAAGGCTATCAATGCATGTGCCTGAACATCTTTGCCACCCCAGTGAATTTTGTCTAGAGTAGGTGCAGCAAAAACGGTAACACAAACAAGAATCTGTAGAATATCACCATCTTTGATGCCATCTGCATTAGCTTCAATACCTGTATTTGTAGGTGTAATAGAATGTTTTTCAACATCCTACACAATATTCCATAGTACTTTTGTGACCAATACATGACGCATCATATAAGCCCATAGTTGGATAATTGCTAATGTCCAACTTATCCTCAATAGCCAACATACGGAATACATCACTACTTTCAACCATGGCCACTGACTAAAATACCTTGATGCAAAAAATTGGATGTATCTCAAAAAGTTGAAATGAACTACCCCATTGAGTTTTGCTAAACTTGTAGCAGACTTCGAGATGATTATATTGGCGAACCAAAACTTGTATCTATCTTTGGCATGAAAAGACAAAATGGCCTACACAAGCACTGCGTTAGTGTATTTGGAGGCCGAAATGAGCTCAGATCACGATTTTGGCACCATGAAACGAAGCCATTTTGATCTCCTAATCATCCTTAGTATGCTCACCAAATTTTGTACGATTTTGAGATTGACCCAAGGGGTGTCGACGATGCCCTAGATGAAGTGGCAACTTGCTCTGATACCAATTGTTGGAGTTCGAGGTCTATGGAAGCATGCAAATAGCACAAGGAAGAAGAAGAATCTTGGAGCACACCACACAATACTCAATGTATTACCACTAGAATGTACAAAGATAAGTAACCCATCAGGGCAATAGGTGTATATTCATGCCGGGGAAAAAAAAACCTCTTAAAGAGGGAAAAAAATGCCCCGACAGTCCTAGTGTGTTCACACACATCACTACCTAAGTATATCAACACGCATGACTCCCAGGGGGGATTTGTTGATATATTTTGGTAGTGATGTGTGTGAACACACTAGGACATTCGGGGCACTTTTGTCCCTCGTTAGGAGGTTTTTTTCCCTGGGCTTGTATATACGCTTATAACCCTAACGGGTCACTTATCTTTGTACATTCTCTTGGTAAGCATTCAGTATTGTTTGTTGTGCTCCAAGCTTCTTCTTCTTCGTTGTGTTTTTTGTGTGCTTTTGCATATCTCAAACTCCAATAGAGCTCACCCATCTCTGACTCTAGTCCTTACTCTAGCCTGCTCAAGGCTACTACTCCAAGGAAAGTAAATGCAAGGAAAGTTTTTGCAAGCTTGGCAATGTAAAAAGATATCCTTGGAGGAGCTAAAATTGGTTGGCGATCAATGCCAAAAATAGCCCACTCCTCCTTCAATCTTGTTAGATTTGGCATGTATGACAATAAATCCTTGGATTCACCAAGCGCATTCCACCTAGCCTCTAAATCTTATATAAGAAGAGGCTTGACACTCATTTTGGGCTATCATTTCTAAGTGGCCTTTGTTCTAGTTGTTCTCTCTATCTAGCTATTTTGTGGCTACCCTCTGCACTTTATTGCAACTTTCTTCACCATGTGTGAAGGCCATCCTATGGTGACTATATTAGCTTTTATGTTGTGTGAAAGATAGCATGATAGGGTGATTGGGTAAGTGTTGGCTATTCTATCACAGTTGGAGTCTATTGCATTTCACGTATAAAGAGTACTTTATTGTAGATTTTTTGTGTAGACAAGTTCTAGTAGTTAGAGTGGCTGGTACATTTTGTAATGCTCATTTGGATTATTTTTACTTACTAAAATCATTATGAGTCTAGGAGTTGAGTTTTTGCATTTGTGTTCTTGTATATTTCTCATTGTTGTGGCTTCACTGTTTCATTGCTAAGTTGTATACTTGCACACAAACATGTCACAGGGTATACTTCCCTAAGGAAAAACTCCCTCAAATTAGAAGGAATACGTGAACTATAATCCCAATTGCCTCTTCTATACTCACTTACATCAAGCTCACACGACTCATATCACCCTGCTGCATGGGATCTCCACTAGGGTTATGCAATTTACAAGTCCCTATGTAAAGGTGCTTCCCCAATCCATCATGGGATTTCCCACCTTTTATTGAGGGTAGTCCTTCTTTGAGAACACATTGGATCATACCAGGAAGGACCTGCTAGGACAATGAGAAGCACACAGAACTTGTCTCTCAAGGGAATGATGCCATGACAAACAATATCTTTATAAATCTTGTTGATTTGCTATAATTGGCATAACTATGTATTTGGGATTGCTCTTTGTCCACTTTCTTTTCTCTTGAGCTTCTCCACTAACTTTTGCTCTTTCTCGAGTCTTTTGCTCCTTCTTCTTTGGAGAGATAGGTTGTCTTGGGTATCTAGGTTTTGATCTCTCCTCATCTGTCAATTTCCAATATTCTTTTTATTTCCTATCTATGTAGTTCATTGAAAGATCATTCTTAAGATCCTTCATTTCTTTGACAATATAGAACCTGGTCTTGAAGCATTTGGAGATCCATAGGCCCAACGAGTTAGGTTTGTTTCAATGGCAAGGTAGACTTCTACGAGCTTGGCATAAATAGGAACTCTATCCAAACAAGTAATATATTTAGGATGCATTTTGCACAAGGAGTTTTGATTAACCCCTCTACATTGTCCTAGTTCTTAGTCTAAGGTAAGAAATAAAGAAAGAAAGAAAGAAAGATAGGTGTTGATATATTTAGGTAGTGATGTGTCTGAACACACTAGGACCGTCGGGGCACTTTTTTCCCTCTTTAAGAGGTTTTTTTCTCGAGCTTGTATATACGCCTATTACCCTAATGGGCTACTTATCTTTTGTACATTCTCTAGTAATACATTCAGTATTGTGTGTTATCCTCCAAGCTTCTTCTCCTTCCTTGTGCTGTTCGCGTGCTTCCGCAAACGTCTATCTCCAACAATTGGTATCAGAGTAGGTCTTCGCTTCATCTAGGGTGCCGTCGACACTCCTCCTGTTGCAGTCTTAGAATCACATGAATTTTGGTGAACATGCTCCGCATGTTTTCAAGATCAAAATGACTTCACTCTGTAGTGCCAAAATCGCGATCTGAGCTCATTTCGGCCTCTGAACGCACTATCATAGCACTTGTGCAAGCTATTTTGTCTTTTGTTGCCAAAGGTATATACTAGTTTCTGTTTGCCAGTATAAGCGTCTCGAAGTCTGCTACAGGTCTAGTGGAATTTGTCTAGGAAGTTCTGATCAACTTTTTGAGATACAATTAATTTTTTGCATCAAGGTATTTTAGTCATCGGCCATGGCTGAAAGCAGTCATGTATTCCATATGTTGGCTATTGAGGATAAGTTGGATGGTACCAACCACGCGTTATGGGCTTATATGATGTGACATGTGTTGGTTGCAAAAGGATAGTGGAACATTGTGCAAGGTGTCAAAAAACATCCTATCACACCTGCAATTGTTACAATTGTAGGTACTGAAGTTGATGCAGAAGGTGTCGAAGATGATGATATTCTACATATTCTTGTTTGTGCTGCAGTTTCTATTGCACCTACTACAGAGCACATTTGCTTGGATGTCAGAGATGCCCAGGCACATGCATTGATAGCTTTGTCTGTCAAACGTGCCATTATTCCTCACATTCGCTCTTGTAGAACAGCTAAGGATGCTTGAGATACACTTACCACATTGTACCAAGGTAGGAATGAGCCTCGTGTTGCTTACCTCCGAAAACAGTTGGAGGGTGAGCACATGAATGAGGGTGATTCTATGGACAGTTTCCTAACAAAGATCAAAGACTTGAAGGAACAGTTGATTTCTGCTGATGAGGTTATACCAGATAGCTCACTTATGCAGACCGTTTTGAATGGTCTTCCTGATTCATATCAGAGTTTTGCTTCTACTCTTCGATTGATGATGAAAGGAAATCCAAATGCCTTGTCATTTGAGGAGTTAGTCTCTGTTCTGTTGCAGGAAGATCAGTCGAGGTAGAACAGGTCCATTATGTGTGTTGCAAATCAAGATTTCCTGGCTAGTCAGAAGGGCAAAGGAAAATGGAGCTCTTCTACTAGTAAGCAGAAATTTGCTAATGCTGCACAATCGAAGAGGGAAGACAAAGATGAAAAGAAATCAGAAAAGCAGAAATTGTTTTGCAAGTACTGTAAAGGAAATGATCATATCATAAAGAACTGTCCAAAACTGGCTACTAAAGAGGCAAAGAAGAAAGAGGCTGGAATGGTTGTTGCAGAGGCCTCTACACCAAAAATAGAGTTTGCTAATCTTGTGCAGGAAGAAGAATGGGCGTTTACTACTGTTTGTAGTTTTGACCCATCTTCTCATGAGGAGTGCATGTCTGCAATAGACTCGGATGTTTGGTACTTTGACAGTGGGGCGACCAAACATATTACCTCGCAACACAGTTTTTTCTCTTCACTCGAGCCTACCCCTACAGGGAATACTGTTACATGCACCAACAACTCCTCTTATCCTGTTATGGGAGTTGGTAAGATCATTTTAACTACTACTGATGGTAGTTCTTTCACTTTGTCAGATGCTTTGTTTGTGCCAGGGATCAAGAAAAATCTGTTATTAGTTTTTGCATTAGCCAAGATTGGCTTGGTTGTGAAATTTGTTGATGATAGGTGTATAGTTCATGATCTATCAAATGGCGATGTGATTATTGCTTCTGGGATTTTATGTCATGGGTTGTATAAGCTCATAGACTATGAAAGATCTGTAAATGATTCGGCATGTGCAGTACATGATTCTTAGGCTATGTCAGATGCAAAGCTTTGGCATGCATGCTTTGGTCATCTAAATTTTGCTAGTTTGCTACGCCTGTAGAAATCTGAAATGGTGTCCTCTTTGCCCAAACTTGAGGCACCTAGAAAACATGTTTGTGAAGGCTGTATTTTGGGCAAAATGCAGCATTCATCCTTTCCAAAAGATGGTTCAGTTCGGGCTTCTCAGAAATTGAAGCTTGTACATAGTGACGTCTGTGGTCCTATGCAGACACCTTCTTTTGGAAACTATCTTTACTTTGTGAGTTTCATCGATGATATTTCCAAGCATGCATAGGTATATCCATTGAAGGCAAAGTCCGAAGTGTTCATGTGCTTCAAACAGTTTTTGGTTTTGGCTGAAAATTTGTAAGCATGTAAAATGGGCACCCTCCGTTCTGATCGAGGGGGGGAATATATGTCTTCTGATTTTTATGCATTTTTGGTTGAACGTGGGATAAAACACCAATGTACAATGCCATATACACCCCAATAGAATGCAGTTGTTGAACGAAAGAATAGGTCACTCATGGAGATGGCTAGGTGTATGGTCAAGAGTCAGGCTTTACCACATAGTTTCTGTCTTGAGGCTATCATGTGTGCAGCATATGTACTTAACAGGTGTCCCACTAAAGCGCTGCAGTCTATCACTCCATATGAGGCTTGGCATGATCACAAGCCATCTATTGCTCATCTACATGTTTTTGGTTGTTTGGCATATGCATTAGTGCCTGAACAACATCGCAAAAAATTGGATGATAAAGTAGTAAAATGTATTTTTGTTGGGTACAGTTTTGAAAGTAAAGGCTATCGTCTGTATCATCCACAGACTAAACACATTTTGGTTAGCTGTGATGTTGTTTTTGTGGA
>CM035416.1:78256530-78274030 GCA_020310875.1 Ceratopteris richardii
CTCTGTAAACATATTTGCAACCTGATCTTTGGTTCTGATGAACTTTATCTCCACATCTTTCCTCAATACCTTCTCCTTTACATAATGGTAGTGGACCTCTATGTGCTTGCTCCTTGCATGAAACATAGGATTGCTTGCCAAGTAAATACTTGACATGTTATCACTGTATATAGGGATGGTTCCAACTTGCACTTCAAGATCAGCCAAAAGGTTTTTAATCCACATTGCTTCACATGTGGCAAATGCTAATCCTCTATATTCAGCCTCCATGGATGAAAGTGCAACAGTAGGTTGTTTCTTTGAGCTCCATGTGATAGGTTTGCTTCCTATCATGAACACATAACCTTAGGTTGATCTCCTATCTTCCTTTGAACTTGCTCAATCAGCATCGCTAAAGCCTTTGACCTGCAATTCTTCATCAAACTTGTAAAACAAAGCATGATTAAATGTATGCTTTATGTATCTCAACACTCTCTTGGCTGAATTTAAATATTCACTTGTCAGGGCTTGCATAAACTGAGAAAGTACACCAACAACATAAGATAAATCAGGTCTTGTAATGTTTGCATAGATTAATGATCCTACAATGCTTCTGTATGTCGTTACATCTTCCAATAGTTCTCCATCATCTGAGCAAATCTTTGTATTTGTGTCCATGGGTTGAGTGAGTGGTTTGCATTCACTCATTCCAAATCTGAAAAGAACATCCAACAAGTACTTCCTTTGCATCAAGTAGATGCCACTTTTTCCATAAACAACTTCAATTCCTAAAAACTATTTCAGCTCTCCAAGATCTAAAATTTTAAACTCCTTATCAAGCTTCCTTTTAATATATTTAATCCTTGTAACATCATTTCCTATTATGATGAGGTAATCAACCTATATGTAAATATATACCTCTCTATTTTCTTCCTTCTTCATGTACAATGAAGGATCTGCACTACTTGGGTTGTATCCACACTTAGTTATATATTCTACCAATCTTTGATTCCATGCTCTTGGTGCTTGCTTCAAGCCATAAAGTGCCTTTTTCAACCTGCAAACAAAGTCTAGATGGTTTTTGTCTTCAAATCCAACCGCTTGACTCATGTATCCCTCTTCTTGTAGTTCTCCATTGAGAAAAGCATTTTTTGTTGAGTTGATATAATGGCCATCTCCTTGAAGCACCAATTGCTATAAATGTTCTGTTTGTTCCCATCTTTGCAACAGGGTTGAAAACTTCATAATAATCTATGCCTCGTGTTTGTTTAAATCCTTTGGCAACTAATCTAGCTTTATATCTAGCTAGTGAACCAGCAGCATTCCTCTTTACTTTAAACACCCATTTGTTTGGAACAATCTTCATAACTTCTTTCTTTGGCACTAGCTCCCATGTGTGATTATCTTTGAGAGCTTTGATCTCCTCTTTCATAGCTTTCTTCGCTTCCTTTCATGTGCAAGCTTCTTCATATGTCTTAGGCTCTTTGTCTTTGATAACATGCATCATGTATGCAAAATGTCTCGCCATGAAACTATCATAACTCAGCCTTTGAGTTGGATACCTTCTCCTTGAAGATCTTCTTTCATTGCCTGAAGAAAGTTGCTTCTTTAACCTATTCAACTTTACCTTCGGAGTGATTACCTCTTCATATTCTTCTTCACTTGCATCTATCTCACTGTTTTGAGTAGCATTTGCTTCTTCGGTTCTACTATGAGCTAAATTTGGAGACAAAGAATGACTCCCCCTCCATGTTGAACATTCTTCATTTGATGTAGATGCCTCTCGACCTGAAACCTTTGTGCTTGATTGTTGAACTTCTCTTTGATTTGTTTTACATAATCATCACAAGCTTCTTCAAAATCTTTTCCTTTCCTTTATCTTCATACCATGGTCTTAGTTCATCAAAGACCTCATCTCACGAGACTCTTACTTCCTTTGTTCAAGGGTTGTAACACTTGTATCCTTTTTGCTACATCGAGTAACCCATGAAAATGCATTTTTCTCACCTTGGTTCTATCTTTGTTCTAACTTCTTGTGGAATGTGAACAAAGCAAACACATCCAAACACTTTGAGGTGTGTAAGATCAGGTTTCTTATCAAAATATACCTCCTCTAGAGTCAAGTGATGTATTATCAATGTTGTGCACCTATTCATCAAGTAAATGGCAGTTGTGCTAGCTTCAGCCCAATAGTACAATGGTAGCTTCATCTCGTTGAGCATGCATCTTGCAATTTCAACAATTTGCCTATTTTTCCTCTCAGCTACTCCATTTTGTTGTGGTGTATACCTACAAGTAAACTCCCTTTTGATCCCATTCTCTTATAGAAAATCTTAAAATTCTTTGGAGAAGTATTCTCCTCCACCATCGTATCTTAAGGTTTTGATAGAACTTTCTGTTTCTTTTTCAATTTCAACTTTGAATCTTTTGAATATAGAAAACACCTCTGATTTTTGCTTCATACAAAACAGCCATACCTTTCTTGAGTGATCATCAATGAAGGTGACAAAAAATATATTAAACTTGGGTTGGTCCCCATACATCTATATGTATCAATTCCAAGACATTTGGGGCCACATAATTGCTCCTCTTGAATGGCTTCCTCGTTTGCTTTCCTAGTTGACAAGCTTCACATAATCATGTAGTCCAATGCTATTAAATTTTGGAAGACCTCCTACCACTTCATCTTTGCTCATGTCCTTCAGCTTTGGAATGTTGATGTTTCCTATTCTTTTGTGCCATAAGTCCAGCTCTGAAATCTTCTTGTTCCCACATTGAATGTGCATGACCTTTCCATGTGGATGTTGGACGTCCAAAGTGAACATTCTTCCTTCTCTTCTACCTCGAGCAATGACCTTGAAGCCTTCCTTTGGATTTTTTATGAAGCACCCATTCTCATTGAATATGACATGATAACCCTTCTCTACCATTTGTCCTACTGAAATCAAGTTCTTTGAAATTGTAGGAACATGAAGAACATTAGATAGTACCTTTGCTCTGCTTGTATCTCCACGCCTTATATCTCCACTATGTTCAATCATGTGTTGAGTATCATTACCTGTTTCAACACATCCTTTTCCACTTGGTACCTGTAGATTAGTGAACAAACTTCCTTGGCATGACATATGGTTACTACAACCTGAATCAATGTACCATTTTTTGTCATCTTCACAAGAGCTTCGATACTCATGTCTCATTGCAAGTAGTGTGTCCTTACTTCCTTCACTTGAGGTGCTTGCATAGTTGCTTTGGCTCCTTTGATTACCTCCATGTGGTCTTCCATTCTTCAGCCAACAATCACTAGCATAGTGTCCTACTTTACCACAATAATAGCATGTTATACCTTTATGAGAATTGTAGGAGCCTCGACCTCTTCCTCTACTTCTACCTCGACCTCTTCCTTGTGTGTTGGCATTTGATGCATCCTTGTTGTCTTTCGAATTTTTTTATTGTAATTGGAGTTGTTATGACCTCTTCCTTTTCCTCTTGAGCCTCCTCTTGAGTTCCTTCCTTTACCTCGACCCGCATATAACATTTCGTTGTGGTTGTCCTTTCCTTTGGGGCCACCAAAGCTAAGCTCTTCTGTGACAAGATGAGGGATTAGTTGTTCAAAACCTGGATATGCATCTTTCAAGTTAATGGAAGTTATAAAAGGCTTCCATCTTTCATATTCTCTCAATCCATTGAAAGTATAACACACAAGATCTTTGTCCTCAACCGTTGTGCCAATAGAAGCTAAAGCATCACTTAGCTCCTTAATCTTCAAAGTATATTCAGCTATGGATTGACTTGAACTTTTCTTCATTGTGTTCAACTCATTCTTGAGTTGAAGTTTCCTAGCTTTGATATTTGTTGAATACATCTTTTCAAGAGCTTCTCAAGCATCCTTAGCTTTCTCTGGATGTTGAATATGCCCTACCATGGCATTAGTAATGACTTGCAAAATGAGGAATATGAATCTCCTATTCCTCTCTTCCCATTCTTTTGCTTGCCTCCTTTGGACTTCAGTGGCCGTCGCTTGATTGATTTGAGGTTAAGCATCATCGCCGCTCACAATACCCACCAAGCCTTTGCCCATTAGGTAGTTGTTCATTCTAAAATTCCACACGGGATAGTTATCCTTATCCAATTTATCTACTTGTTCACCCAAGTCAGCCATTGAAGACTATCAAAAACTTTGAAAAATTGGACTTCACTCTTTGATTGATATCTCACAGAATATATAACCTTTGAAGGAGATATTGAAAATAGGTAAAGTGCACAAGATAAGCTTCCCAATGAGTGTTTAAATGCAAGAAATGGTTACATATACACTAAGATATGAGCTTCACAACAAAGCAGTGTACAAAATGACATGCAGTTGGAAGGAGTCTATGGGAAGACAAAATGACAAAATGACCAGATCTGACTATTGGGAGCTCTTGTCTCTTTACCTCTTTGTTTAGAACATGCTCCCACTCCACTTTTATAACCAGTGAGCATGTGAAGAAGTTTGTGCCTCCTTCTTTACTCACCACTTTCATTTGATTGCCCACTACATGCCACTTACTACAAGGCAGATATTGTATCTTTTACTCATCACTCAGAGTGGAGATGCATATAATGTTTGTGATTCTTACCAAGGAAAGAATCAGCATCTGGCAGGAGCAAGAACAAGGAAAAGAATGATGAATGGAATAAGAGTAGAAGTAAATCAAGGAGGAGGGATATCGAATGCCATTATTGTCATACGAAAGGACACATGAAGAAAGATTGTTATGCATTAAAGAATGCTAAAGGTAAAGGACAAAATAATGATGGGCATGTTAAACAACTACCTACACCATCTACTTCGACTATGAAGATTAAAGAAATTAATGATATTTATGATGATGTTGATGTGTTAACACTTGATAGCATTGTGCCAACTCGGGCTCTTATGGCTGATTCTCTTTCCCGCATGTGGCTGCTAGAGTCTGGTGCTTCTTTCCATGTGACACCACACAAAGAATGGTTCTCTAATTATGCAGCAAAGTCTCTTGGTACCGTGAGACTTGGTGACTCTTACTAGTTTGACATTGTGGGGATTAGAGATGTGGTTGTGAAGTTCATTGATGGTTCAGAATTTACTATGCATAATGTACATGTACCTGAGTTACCACATAGCTTGATGTCAGTTGATCAAATTTTTGACGTTGGTTACAAGTTGGTCTTCTATGATTAATCCTTTCACATATCAAAGGGCAATATGGTTATTGTAAAAGGAAACAAAGTTGGCTCACTTTATCCTTTATTTGTATCATAGAAAGAACTGTAAGCTATTATTGAACAACCTATGGCTCGTATTTGGCATGGCCATTTGGGCCATATATCAGGTAGTGGAATGGAAAATCTTTCTTGTTCTAGCTACTTACTTGTGTCATCTTTCTCTGATTTTTCAGTTTGTGAGCATTGCCAATACCGAAAGCAAACTAGGAATGTGCACAAGACACACATGGCTCTTCAATTTCGCCTTTAGAGCTCGTTCATACGGATGTGTGTGGTCCTATGCCCACAACATCATCAGGTGGCTCTATTTATTTTGTCATTTTCATAAATAATGCTACTAGGAAATTTTGGGTATGTCCTATCAAAGCAAAGGATGAGGTATTCCTGTTCGAGTTAGACGTCTATGGAAGCATGCAAGCAACACAAGGAAGAAGAAGAATCTTGGAGCACAACACACAATACTGAATGTATTACCACTAGAATGTACAAAGATAAGTAGCCCATTAGGGCAATAGGCATATACTCAAGCCGGGGGAAAAAACCTCCTAAAGAGGGAAAAAAGTGCCCCGACAGTCCTAGTGTGTTCACACACATCACTACCTAAATATATCAACAAATCCCCCCTGGGAGTGATGCGGTGAACAAGGAGCTAGCACTCATGTATAAGGAAGTGCCAAGCTATGTGGAAATCACTCCACAAAAGGAAGTAAGTGCAAAGCTTTGCGGAAAGCCTCAAACTTCTCCCTCGACAGAGCCTTCGTGAAAAGGTCTGCAATGTTCTCCTGTGTGGGCACATATGCCAAGCTGATCTCCCTAGCAAAGAACCTCTCCCTGACATAATGATAATGCACCTCAATGTGCTTAGTGCTAGCATGGAACACAGGGTTCCTCGCAACTACCAATGAGCTCTGACTATCAGTGAGGATGGTGGTGGCAGAAGACTGACCAACACCCAAATCAGCCATAAGGCATCTGAGCCACACACACTCAACAGTCGCTGTGAAAGCTGCCCTATACTCAGCCTCACAACTGGAAGTGGCCACAATAGGCTGCTTCTTGCTCAATCAAGATATACATAAGCTACCAAGCATGAAGAAAAAGCCACTAGTGGACACATGAGTGTCATAGCAACCAGCCTAATCAGAGTCAGAAAAAGCATGTAAATTTGGTGGTAGTGATCCCCCCTTGGGATAAAACAACCCAAGTAGCCGAGTATCACTCAAGTAGCAAAAGATGCGCTTAACCGCCTGCCTACGCTTGACTCCTTGACAATGCATAAACCTGCTCATCTGTGAGACAGCAAACTGAATATCTGGCCAAGTAATGCATAAGTAAATCAAGCATACAATAGCCTGCTGATAGACAACAACATCAAATGCATCTCCAGCATCATGAAGACTCAGTTGTAAACCTGTCTCCATAGGACTGGCAATAGGTTTACAGTCTTCAAGGCCAAAACGCTGCAATAATGTGTCAATATATTTCGTTTGACACAAAGCCATTCCACCATCAACTTGCATAAACTAAATGCCCAAATGGTGATGCAAATGCCCCAAATCAGACATCCCAAATTACGCATGCAAATCAGCCTTAAAATCAGCAATATGCTTCTCAATAGGACCAGTGAGCAACATGTCATCAACATAGACAACAATGATCAGAAGTACATCATAAGCACGCTTAACATATAAGATGCTTTCAATTGGACTATTCTCAAAACCATGTGCAATCAATATAGGCATGTATCTTCTCATACCAAGCACGTTGTGCTTGCTTTAAACCATATAATTCCTTCTTTAACCTACACAATTGGTTTTCACGCCCTTTTTGCACAAAGCCACGGGGCTGTAAAACATACACTTCTTCATGCAAGTCACCATTCAAAAATGTAGTTTTAATTTTCAATTGATGTACATTCCAACCACGATGGGCTGCAAGTGCACAGATGCTCTGAACAGTAGTCATATGGCATGTAGGTGCAAAGTTCTCATCAAAATCAATGCCTCTTTCCTGTGCATAACCCTTTGCAACAAGCCTAACCTTATACATGTCAACTATTCCATCAGGATTACGCTTTAGCTTGTAAACCCACTTAGTGCCAAAGGCCTTCTTACCAGGAGGCAAGTCTAAAGACCAAGTACTATTCTTCATTATAGCATCATATTCAGATTGCATAGCAGCCATCCAATTTTTTGAATTTTGTGCTTCGTCAAATGAAACAGGCTCATTCTCATCACAGAGACTAGATGCAACCATAGCATAGCAATCTGATGAAAAAGAGGCACTATGAGAGCCTGATCGAGTACGATATGACAGAGGTGCATCTAATTTGTTGTCACGCAAAGTCTGCACCAACCATTTTGGCATAATTTTTGCCTCCTTAATATGAGCTCTCTCATCAATAAGTGCATCATGTAAATCTACATAAAAAATGGGATGATCTGCATCATCACATGAAACCTGCAAAGGTTGAGAAGTTGCCTCATTAGGACCAACACTAGATTGTCCACCTGTAAAAAGAGGCAGCAAAGTAACATACATGTCTTTGGAGCTAACATATGTCCCCTCATACATGAAAGAAATGGCTGAATAGCATCTTCCACAAAAACAACATCACGGCTAACCAGAATGTGTTTACTCTGTGGATGATACAGATGATAGCCTTTACTTTCAGAACTGTACACAACAAAAATACATTTTATTTCTTTATCAACCAATTTTCTGCGATGTTGTTCATGCACTAAGGCATATGCCAAACAACCAAAAACACGCAGATGAGCAACAGATGGCTTGCGATCATGCCAAGCCTCATATGGAGTGATAGACTCCAGCGCTTTAGTGGGACACCTGTTAAGTACATATGGTGCACACATGACAGCCTCAAGCCAGAAACTATGTGGTAAAGCCTAACTCTTGATCGTACACCTCACCGTCTCCATGAGTGACTTGTTCTTTCGTTCAACAACTCCATTGTGTTGAGGTGTATATGGCACTGTACACTATGTTTTATCCCACGTTCAGCCAGAAATGCATTAAAATTAGAAGACATATATTACCCCCCTCGATCAGAATGGAGGGTGCCCATTTTACTACTGATAGTTTTTCAGCCAAAACCAAAAATTGTTTGAAGCATATGAACACTTTGGACTTTTCCTTCAAAGGATATACCCATGCATGCCTGGAAAAATCATCGATGAAAGTCACGCCGTAAAGATAATTTCCAAAAGAATGTGTCTGCATAGGACCACAGACGTCACTATGTACAAGCTGCAAATTTTGAGTATCTTGAACTGAACCATCTTTTGGAAAGTAGGAACACTGCATTTTGCCCAAAATACAGCATTCACAAACATGTTTTCCAGTTGCCTCAAGTTTGGGCAAAGAGGACACCATTTCAAATTTCTATAGGCATAGCAAACTAGCAAAATTCAGATGACCAAAGCGTGCATGCCAAAGCTTTGCATCTGACATAGCCTGAGAATCATGTAATGCACATGCGGAATCATTTACAGATCTTTCATAGTCTATGAGCTTATACAAGCCACGACATAAAATGCCAGAAGCAATAATAACGTCGCCATTTGACAGATCAAGAATTGTACATCTCTCATCAACAAATTTCACAACCAAGCCAATCTTGGCTAATGCAGAAAGTGATAACAGAGTTTTCTTGATCCCTGCCACAAACAAAGCATCTGACAAAGTGAAAGAACTACCATCAGTAGTAGTCAAAATGATCTTACCAACTCCCATAACAGGATAAGAGGAGTTGTTGGTACACGTAACAGTATTCCATGTAGGGGCAGGCTCGAGTGAAGAGAAGAAATTACATTGCGAGGTAATATGTTTGGTCACCCCACTGTCAAAGTACCAAACATTTGAGTCTACTGCAGACATGCACTACTCATGAGAAGATGGGTCAAAACTACAAACAGTAGTAAACATCCATTCTTCTTCTTGCACAAGATTAGCAGACTCTGTTTTTGGTGTAGAGGCCTCTGCAACAACCATTCCAGCCTCTTTCTTCTTTGCCTCTTTACCAGCCAGTTTTGGACAGTTCTTTATGATATGATCATTTCCTTTACAATAATTGCAAAATAATTTCTTTTTTATTTCTTTTGATCTTTGTCTTCCCTCTTCAATTGTGCAGAATTAGCAGATTTCTGCCTACTAGTTGAAGAACTCCATTTTCCTTTACCCTTCTGACTAGCTAGGAAAGCTTGATTTGCAACACGCATAATGGACCTGTTCTGCCTGGATTGATCTTCTTGCAATAGAACAAAGACTAACTCGTCAAATAACAAGGCATTTGGATTGCCTTTCATCATCAACTGAAGAGTAGAAGCAAAACTCTGATATGAATCAGGAAGACCATTCAGAATGGTCTGCAAAAGTGAGCTATTTGGTATAACCTCATCAGCAGAAAACAACTGTGCCTTCAAGTCTTTGATCTTTGTTAGAAAAATGTCCATAGAATCACCTTCATTCATGTGCTCAGTCTCCAACTGTTTTCGGAGGTAAGCAACACAAGCCTCATTCCTAGCTTGGTATAATGTGGTAAGTGTATCCCAAGCATCCTTAGCTGTTCTACGAGAGCGAATGTGAGGAATAATGGCACGTTTGATAGACAAAGCTATCAACGCATGTGCCTAGGCATCTCTGCCATCCCAACAAATTTGCTTTGCATTAGGTGTAGCAAAAACCGTATCACGAACATGAATATGCAAAATATCATCATCTTCGACACCTTTTGCATCAACTTCAGTACCTATAGTTGTTACAGTTGCAGGTGTGATAGGACGTTTTTCAACACCCTGCACAATGTTCCACAATCCTTTTGCAACCAATACATGTCGCATCATATAAGCCCACAACAGGTAATTGGTACCATCCAACTTATCCTCAACAGCCAACATATGAAATACATCACTGCTTTTAGCCATGGCCGGTGACTAAAACACCTTGATGTAGAAAATTGACTGTATCTCAAAAAGTTGAACAGAATTGCCCAAACAAATTCTATTAAAGTTGTAGTAGACTTTGAGACGCTTATAGTGGTGAACCGAAACTGGTATCTACCTTTGGCACAAAAAGATGAAATAGCCTACACAAGCGCTACAATAGTGCATTCAGAGGTTAAAACGAGCTCAGATCGCGATTTCAGCACCACAAAGTGAAGCTGTTTTGATCTCAAAAACATGCTGAGTATGCTCACCCAAATTCGTGTGATTCTGAGACTGCAACCGGAGAGGTGTCGATGATGCCCTAGATGAAACAGCAACCTGCTCTCATACCAATTGTTGGAGTTAGACATCTACGGAAGCACGCGAACAGCACAAGGAAGAAGAAGAATCTTGGAGCACAACACACAATATTGAATGTATTACCACTAGAATGTACAAAGATAAGTAGCCAATTAGGGTGATAGGCATATATTCAAGCCGAGGAAAAAAACCTCCTAAAGTGGGAAAAAAGTGCCCCGACGATCCTAGTGTGTTCACACACATCACTACCTAAATATATCAACAATTCCCTACTTTCAGAAAGTGGCTTGCTTCAGTTGAGACTCGGAAAGGAACTAAGCTTAAGGCTTTACATTCAGATAATGTGGGTGAGTATACCTCACATGAATTCAACCTTTTCTATTAGTCTAGAGCATTTTGTAGAGAGTTTACAACTCCTTATGCCCTAGTACAAAATGTGTGGCTGAAAGGATGAATAGGACTATTTAGGATATAGTAGTTTCTATGCTGCATCATGCAAACCTTTCACAAGGCTTTTGGGCAGAAGCAGTATTGATTGCAGTTCATGTGATTAACCTTTCACCTAGTACTACCCAAGGTTTGAAAGGGGCACAAGAGTTATGGACAAGGAAGCCACCATATTATGATCATCTTTGAGTTTTTTGGGTGTGAAGCATATGTTCATATACCCAAGATTCTTAGACAAAAATTGGATCGTAAGTCAAAGAAATGCATTTTTCTTGGATATGGTCGAGAAGGACAATCTGGATATCGCTTATGGGATCCCAAAACATGATCAATGATCAAAAGTATTGATGTCATTTTCAATGAGTCTAAGATGCATAAATAGCCCATTAAGGAGGTTGAAGTGAGAAGAGTGGCATTTGAGGATACTAGTCCTCTAGTTAGCATGCACAAAAATGATGCACATAGGGATGTTCAAGAGAATGCCCGATCAGATTAGTCTACAAATGTTCCTATTTAGTAACCATTGAGATGCTCTACATGTGTCTCACATCCACTTGATAGATATGTTCCAAGTTTGGATCTTATTATGCTAACAGATGTTGGTGTGCCTTCTTGCTACAATGAGACTATGCAGACAACGAATCATGTCAAGTGGGAGTGTGCCATGAAGAGTGAGTTGGATTCTATTCACAAGAATGGTACTTGGGATTTAGTACCTTTGCCAAAGGGCAAGAAAGCTTTACCATGTAAATGAGTATATAAGCTAAAATTCACATCAGATAGTGCTTCTCCAAAGTATAATGCATGAATTGTTGCAAAGGGTTTTAAGCAACAACATGGTGTTGATGTCAAGGAAATCTTCTCTCTGGTGGTCAAGATGACTACCCTACACATGTTGCTTGGATTTGTTGCAATGGAGAACTTAGAGCTAGTCCAAATGGATATGAAAACTACTTTCTTGCATGGAGATCTTACAGATGAGATCTATATGGAGCAACCAAAGGGTTATGTAGTTCCTGGCAAAGAAAGTCTAGTTTGTAAGCTCAAGAAGAGCTTATATGGACTTAAGCAGTCCGGTCGACAATGGTACCAAAAATTTGATGCTTTTATGAAGTCTCAAGGCTATTCTAGAAGCAATGAGGATCATTGTTGAAGTACTTCGATGGCGATGCACCACAATGTGCTCTCCTTCTTGAGAGCTCCACAATGATATGCTCGGAGTAGAAAACCGAGCTCCTGAGGCCGCACACAATACTTCGCACAGATGCTGGAGAATACACAGAAAACACAGTACACAGGGAGCATGAAGATAGACTTCTTAGGTCTCACAAATGTGGTCAAACTTATAGTCTGTGACTTACCAGACCACTATATGTTTTATTAAAGAACATATACAAAGAAGTGTCTAGTTGCCATCTGGCCTTTCACATGGACACTAAGGATAACAATCTCCCACTAAAGGCCAATATGGCCAAAGTAACTATGGGAGAAAAATAAAGAATGATAAAGAATACCTAAGTGTAAGTATACAAACTAGTGTCGAAAGCTATCCTGTGGTAGAGCTTTAGTCAAAGCATCTACAGCATTATCTCGAGTGTGAACTTTCTCAAGAATAATGCACTCAGTGGCTAAGCAATCTCGAATGAAGTGATACCTGACCTCAATGTGCTTGGTTTTTGCATGATAGACCGGATTCTTAGCCAAAGCAATTGCACTCTGACTATCACTGAGCAAACGAGGTACATGTTGAGGTAAACCCATATCACAAGCAAGACGAGAAAGCCACAACGCTTCCTTATATGCCTCACTTGCTGCAACATACTCTGCTTCTGTGGTGGAAACAGTTGTACATTCTTAAAAACGAGATCTCCAAGAGATAGCACCTCCAACAAAATGAAAAAATGTACCGGATGTAGACTTACGATTGTCTACACAACCAGCATAGTCAGAATCTGTGTAACCAATAATGGATGCTTTCCCTCTACCTAAGCATAGACACTTGTCCTTAGTGCCATTCAGATATCTTAAAATCATCTTGACTGCTTCCCAATATTTCTTGCCAGGATTAGACTTATATCTGCTCACAACTCCCATTGCAAATGCAATGTCTAGTCTCATAGCTACCATAGCACACATGAGACTACCAACATCAGACTGATAGGGAATTTTGGTCATGAATTCCTTTTCCTCATCTGATTTGGGGCAATCATCCTTGCTCAATTTTTCACATATGTGGGTAAAGGTGTACTCAATGCCTTTCCACCTTGCATATTGAACCTGTGAAGTACTTTGGATATGTACTCACTTTGAGACAAGTATATGCATCTTTTGCTCCTGTCATGAGTAATGCGCATGCCAAGAATATGTTTGGCATCCCCCAAATCCTTCATATCAAATGTCTGACTCAACTTCTTTTTGAGAATTGACAAATCATAAGAGGACTTCCCAACAATCAACATATCATCGACATAAAGTATCAAGCATATCAAGCTGCCATCTGAGCATCTCTTTGTGTAGAGACAATGATCCTCATTGCTTCGAGAATAGCTTTGAGACCTCATAAAAGCATCAAACTTTTGGTACCATTGTCTAGGGGATTGTTTAAGTCCATACAAGCTCTTCTTAAGCTTACAAACTATACTTTCCTTGCCAGGAACTACATAACCCTCTACAAGCTCTTCTTAAGCTTACAAACTATACTTTCCTTGCCAGGAACTACATAACCCTCTACAAGCTCTTCTTAAGCTTACAAACTATACTTTCCTTGCCAGGAACTACATAACCCTCTGGTTGTTCCATATAGATCTCATCTGTAAGATCTCCATGCAAGAAAGTAATTTTCACATCCATTTGAACTAGCTCTAAGTCCTCCATTGCAACGAATCCAAGCAACATGCATAGGGTAGTCATCTTGACCACTGGAGAGAAGATTTCCTCGAAATCAACACCATGTTGTTGCTTAAAACCCTTTGCAAAAAGTTGTGCTTTATACTTTGGAGAAGCACTATCTGATGTGAATTTCAGCTTATATACCCAACTACATGGTAAAGCTTTCCTGCCTTTGGCAAAGGTACTAAATTCCAAGAACCATTCTTGTGAATAGAATCCAACTCACTCTTCATGGCACGCTCCCACTTGACATGATCCTCTGTCTACATAGCCTCTTTGTAGCAAGAAGGCTCACGGCATCTGTTAGCATAACAAAATCTAAACCTGGAACATATCTATCAGGTGGATGTGAGACACATGTAGAATGTCTCGATGGTTGCTGAACAGGAATATGTGAAGACTGATATGAATGGACATTCTCTTGAACATCCCTATGTGTAGCATCTTTATGCATGCTAATTGGAGGACTAGTATCCTCAAACACCACTCTTCTCACTTCAACCTCCTTAATGGGTTATTTATGCATTTCAGACTCATTGAAAATGACATCACTACTTCTGATCACTGACCATGTTTCAGGATCCCATAAGCGATATCCAAATTGTCCTTCTTGACCATATCCAAGAAAAATGCATTTGTTTGACTTATGGTCCAACTTTTGTCTAAGATTCTTGGGTATATGAACATATGCTTCACACCCAAAAACTCGAAGATGATCATAATATGGTGGCTTCCCTGTCCATAACTCTTGTGCCACTTTCAAACCTTTGGCAGTACTAGGTGAAAGGTCAATCACATGAATTGCAGTCAATACTGCTTCTGCCCAAAAACCTTGTGAGAGGTTTGCATGATGCAACATAGAGAGTACTCTATCTTGAATAGTTCTATTCATCCTCTCAGCTACACCATTTTGTACTGGGGTATAAGGAGTTGTAAACTCTCTACGAATCCCCCTAGACTGACAAAAAAGGCTGAATTCATGTGAGGTATACTCACCCCTGTTATCTGAACGTAAAGCCTTAAGCTTAGTTCCTTTTTCAGTTTCAACTGAAGCAAGCCATTTTTTGAAAGTAGGGAATACCTCATCCTTCAATTTGATAGGATATACCCAAACTTTTCTAGTAGCATCATCTATGAAAGTGACAAAGTAAAGAGAACCACCTAAGGACCTAGTCGGCATAGGACCACACACATCTGTATGAACGAGATCTAAAGGCTGAATTGAAGAGTCAATGTGCGTTCTATGCACATTTTTAGTTTGCTTTCCATATTGACAATGCTCACAAAATGAAAAATCGAAGAAAGATAACACAGGTAAGTAGCCTAAACGAGAAAGATTTTCCATTCCACTACGCGATATATGACCCAAATGACCATGCCAAATACAAGCCATAGGTTGTTCAGTAACAGCTAACAAGTGTTCTTTCTGTGATACGAATAAAGGATAAAGTGATCCAACTTTGCTTCCTTTTGCAATAACCATATTGCCCTTTGATATGTGAAAGGAATGAGCATAGAAGACCACCTTGTAACCAAGGTCATCAAGTTGACCAACTGACATCAAACTACGTGATAATTGAGGTACATGGCATACATTATGCATAGTAAATTTTGAACCATCAATGAACTGCACAACCACATCTCCAACCCCCACAACATCACACTGGTAAGAATCACCAAGTCTCACGGTACCAAGAGACTTTGCTTCATAATTAGAGAACCATTCTCTATGTGTGTCACATGGAAAGAAGCACCAGAATCTAGCAGCCAGGTGTGGGAAAGAGAATCAGCCATAAGAGCCTCAGTTGGCACAGTACTATCAAGCGTCAACACATTAGCATCATCAGAACTAGCATTAATTTCTTTAATCTTCACAGTCAAGTAGATGGTGCAGGTAACTGTCTAACATGCCCATCAACATTCTGTCCTTTACCTTTAGCATTCTTTAATGCATAACATTATTTCTTCATGTGTCCTTTCTTATGACAATAATGGCATTTGATATCCCTCTTCCTTGATTTACTTCTACTCTTATTCCGTTGACCATTCTTTTCCTTGTTCTTGCTTCTGCCATATTGTTGATTCTTTCCTTGGTAAGAATCACGAACATTATATGTGTCTCCACTCTGAGTGCCAACCATGGATTTTCTACGAATCTCCTCACTCAAGAGTGCTCCACATATGTCATCATAAACGAGTTTACCACCAGGTGCACTATTGCTAATAGCTGTGCAAAATGTATCCCATGATGATGGCAAGGTGCATAGCAATAACATTGCTTTCATTTCATTATCCATATCCATTTTCTGAGCCTGTAACTAAGAGAATATAGCATCAAACTCATTTAGATGAGAAGCAACACTATCTGTGTCCTTCATATGAAGTTCATATATTTTTCTCATCAGATAGACTTTATTTGATGCCATCTCTTTTTCATATGTATTGCATAACTTCTTCCAAAGCTCCTATGCACTTTCACAGTCTAATACTGTAAAGTAAACATTATCTGCCAGGTGCAAGCGAATGGTAGACCTGGCCATTTCATCTAACTCATCCCAATCATCTCCATCCATATCAGCAAGTTTCTTTGAAACTCCATTTACTAGCTTCCATTGCCTCCCTTGAATCAACACATCTTTAATCGGACTCTTCCATAGAGCAAAGTTTGTGCCATCAAATTTTTGGATCTCAAAATGTTCTTTGCGCTACAAGTTATAGCTCCTCCTCGGAACACTAGCACTAGACCCTGATCCACCGGATGTGCCTGAGACTCTGATGCCATGATGGTAGAGAACTGAATAGAATGATAATGGAGCTAGAAGAGTCCAAACACCAACAAATAAGTGTATCAAGGAGTAAATCGACCACTATATAGTTGACAAAACTAGAAATCTGGAAAAATTTTGCCAAAGTATCCTCTGCAAAATGAGTGTATGACCAGTGTCAAAATATCATAAAACTACAAGTACTGACATGTTTTCCTGCATAGTGAATCACTGACTCCACTGCATATAATCAATTACCCAATAGAAGCCAAGTAGGCTTATCGAGCACCTATGAACAACTATCATACATCTCCTATGGCGAGGTTGGGTAAGTCTTCCATCTGCATCATCGAAGAGACCCCAACATCTGAGTGTCTCTTAGTTAAGAAAACCTCACAACGACCCTCTTTATCAAACGTAAAAGGCTTTATGCAAAGAACATAACCGCTATATCAATGACCACATGGACGTACATAAGCGGTATCCACAAAAGCATACATGGTGTGTATGTGCTCAATATATGCATTAAAATGACACTAAAGGCTGAATACACAACCCAAAAACTAGCCAATAACACCTGCAAGTGTCTATCAACTCTGATGTTTTAGGCTCAAAAAACCTGCATAAATTTGCAGCAACTGCTCCCACCAAAACTGAAACCTTTCATGAAACCTGTAGTTTTACGAGTGTGGCTGAAACCACAGCCCCAAAGTTTGATATTTATTATCGGAGAAGTACGAAGAACACTCTTCTTGATGTTCTTGGACCTATGTGAAGAGAACTATGTGTGGAAGTACTCCAAAACAACTCCAAAAGACACCCCAAAAATGCTTCAAAAATAGGCTTTGAAAGCAAAGAATGAAGCTTTGAGGGACCAAAATATGTTCAAGGTAATGTCAACCTTAGACT
>CM035416.1:78286530-78304030 GCA_020310875.1 Ceratopteris richardii
ACCAATTTGGAGCATTTGTGGAGGATAAGTAGGGATTCAAGAGAATAGCTAAAGGAGAAAAATCAGGTAGACTTTTTACTTTTGAGCTAGAAGACACAAAGAATATTGCACTATACAGTTATAAAGATCAAACACTTTCAGAGCTTGAGATTTGGCATAAAAGATTGGGGCATGTAGGAGAAAGAACATTGAAACATATATGCAGGGATCAATGTGTAATTGGAATACCCAATGTTTCCAAACAACACATGATATACAAATGTAGTGCTTGTCAGTTTGGGAAGTCTCACAAGCTACCCTTCTCAAGGAAAAGCTACATGAGGACTATCTAGAGCTTGTCCATACAGATGTATGGGGATCAAGCAAAGACCCCTCAATCTCAGGATCAAGGTACTATGTATCTTTTATTGATGATTATAGCAGATGGACTGTGTTATACTTTATGGAGCACAAATATGAAGTGTTCAATTGTTTTAAAAAAATATATTGCACTTGTTGAGAATCAGACAGAGAAGAATCTAAAGAGGCTAAGGTCAGATGGAGGAGGTGAGTACAAATGAGTTTGAAGACTTCTTGCAGGACAGAGGCATTAAAAGAGAAATCACCACAAGGTATACTCCTGAACAAAATGGGGTAGCTGAGAGAAGAAATAGGTTGATTGTTGAAACAGCTAGGTCTATGTTGAATGAAAAAAATTTACCTAATTACCTATGGGCAGAGAGTGTTCTACTGCCACTTACCTCATAAACAGGTTACCGTCTAAGTCCCTTGATGGGATGACACCCTATGAAGCATGGCATGGTAAGAGACCCTCACTTGACCATTGCAGGATATTTGGATGTGTAGCATATGTACACATTCCCTCTCAGATAAAAGGTAAGCTAGACCCTAAGGCTGAGAAGTGTATCTTTATTGGATATGATCTAAATCAGAAAGGATACAGATTTTACAACCCTTCCAATAAGGGATTCATGGTTAGTAGAGATGTTGTCTTTGATGAAAATGATTCTTGGTATGAGAATGAATGCAGGAAGTTTAAACTACCCTATGAATTGGAGGAGGAGTTCCCAAGTCTTTCTAAGGAGGAACCTACTCAAAATGAAGACTCAACTTCAGGTGATGAAGATATTATCAACCTTGAAGAGTTCAAGGCATGGAAGTCCAAGGGCAAAGTCAAAATGAAGAAGCTTGAAGACATACCTGAATCTTCAAATCAATCAATCAAAAGATCACAAAGGGAGAGCAAAAAACCTATTAGATATGGGTATGATACATCTCTTGTTACTAAGCACTCTGTTTATCTTGCCAAAGACTTGTCAATTGAAGAACCAGGATCATATGAAGAAGCCATAACCAAAACAGAATGGAAGGAAGCTATGGATGAGGAGATTGAAGCACTCAAAGAAAGTGACACATGGGAGCTAGTACCAAAGAAAGAGTCCATGAAGGTAATTGGATCCAGATGGATCTATAAAATCAAAAGAAATTCTTATGGGTCAATTAATAGGTACAAAGCTAGATTGGTGGCCAAGGGTTTTGCACAAACCCAAGGCATTGACTATGAAGAGACATTCTCACCTGTGGCCAAGATGCCAACTATCAGAGTGTTGGTAAGTGTGGCTGCATCAAAAAATTGGAACATGTATCAATTGGATGTCAAAAATGCTTTTTTGAATGGATGGATTTTAGAGGAGGTATATATGTCACAACCTCCTGCTATGAGGACCCAAACAAGGTAACATATGTGCGCAAATTGAATAAAGCTCTATATGGATTGAAGCAGGCACCTAGGGCATGGAATCACAAGTTGACCACATACCTTCAAGACCAAGGTTTTGTCATGAGCAAGGCAGACACTTCTCTATTCATCAAGAGAAGTAATTCAGAGGTAATATACCTATGTGTATATGTTGATGATATCATACTTATAGGTAATGATGTCAATGGAATCAGGCAAATCAAGAACCAGATGATGAAGGAGTTCAAGATCAATGATCTTGGTCTACTAAAATACTTTCTTGGACTTGAGTTAGTTTATACTAACTCTGGAATATATATCACTCAGAAAAAATACATACAGGATATGTTGAAGAAGTTTCATTTGCAGGATGCCAAAGTTGCAATTACTCCAATGGAGGTAAACCTAAAACTAAGTGCCCATGAAGGTGATGAAATTGATGATATTATAGGTTATCAAAGCATTGTGGGTAGCTTGAATTATGCTACCTTAACAAGGATAGATATTGCATATGGAGTTAGTGTGCTAAGTCAGTTTATGCACAAGCCTAGAGCACCTCACATGGAGGCTGCCAAGAGAATCTTGAAGTATCTCAAGGGTACACAAAATCATGGTTTGTATTTCCCTTACACTTCAGATTTAGATATTAAGATTTATTCAGATGCAGTTTGGGCAGGATGCAAGGATGATAGGAGGAGCACTTCTGGATACATTTCATTTGTAGGAGATAAACCAATATCATGGTCTTCAAAGAAGCAACCTACTGTTGCTTTATCTTCTACAGAGGCAGAGTATAGAGGTTTGGCTAATGCCACTCAAGAAGCCATATGGATCAAGCTATTGTTTACAGAATTGGGTTTATATACTAGGTCACCATTGATCTTTGGAGATAATACAAGCTCACTTCACCTTGCAGCTAATCCTATCTATCATGCTAGGACCAAACATATAGAGGTCCATTACCATTATGTGAGAGAAAAGCTATTGAGCAAGGACATTCAACTCACTTATGTATCAACCAACATGCAGTGTGCAGATTTGTTAACTAAAGCCTTGGATGGAACCAAACTTTGTAGGTTCAAATCATTGATTGGATTGCAGGACATACATGAAGATTGAAGGATGAAGACCAAGCCAAAATGTTTGGCTAATGCCACTCAAGAAGCCATATGGATCAAGCTATTGTTTACAGAATTGGGTTTATATACTAGGTCACCATTGATCTTTGGAGATAATACAAGCTCACTTCACCTTGCAGCTAATCCTATCTATCATGCTAGGACCAAACATGTAGAGGTCCATTACCATTATGTGAGAGAAAAGCTATTAAGAAAGGACATTCAACTCACTTATGTATCAACCAACATGCAGTGTGCAGATTTGTTAACTAAAGCTTTGGATGGAACCAAACTTTGCAGGTTCAAATCATTGATTGGATTGCAGGACATACATGAAGATTGAAGGATGAAGACCAAGCCAAAATGTTTGGCTTGAGGGGGAGCTGTTGGTGTAAGTCACAAGCCTACACATTTGGCTTGAAGGATACCTTGAAGTTCATTCATATTTGAGAAGCATAGGAACCAATGCTAGTGGTTAATTACCACCTTACCTTTTGTAAAAGTCACATTTGACTTTGAATCTTTGTAAACACCTACCAAAGGAACTCGTAGAAAAAGTTAGCTTTGATTGATGGAATATCTCCTAGGATGTAGGAGCATGATTAGAGGGAGCCAAAAGTTTGAATTCAAATTCAAACTTTTACTCAACTACTATAAAAGTGATTATGAAAAAGTCACGGGTAAGACTCATCATTCCCGAGCTCATCTCTATCAATTCTGAGTGTGTGTGAGGTCTACACTCTAGCCCACACCTATCTACACCATTAGGCAATGATTTTCATGCCAATGGTATTGTATACAGGTATTCATTAATACATATATTTACATTGTTCATTTATGAGTTCTTTGTCATACTACTTGAAAGTCTATCAACTTGTGGAGAGCATATCTCACTCATTTCTTCACCAAATTCAAAGATCTAAAGGTTCTTGGAATCAGCTGAAAGTTGTCTACGTGCTATCAAAATTTGAAGGATTTCTATTCAGCCATTTCAGAGAAAAGTGCGTCGAGGTGATCAATGGTCAAAGTCTGCAACAGTCCTAAAAAATCGGGGGTAAAGGTTTACTTGCTAAATTGATTTCTCTGAGCACAATTAGTCTTTTTAAGTGATATCACTTGGAATAGTTAGCTTACTAAGCTAGTTAGATACCCCTAAAAGGAATTTTTCCAATTCCTACTGTGTTGGTCATACTGAGTAAAAGATCCAACATGTGTCAAGTAAAAAATAGAAGGTTTTCTTGGAAGCTTGAAGTTCAAAGTTGTCTGTTTTGATTCAATCTTTACATACATCATTTCCAAAGTACATAGGCCATTTTATGGTGTCATTGGAAAGCTAAGGAGGTCCACTTATCAACTTTGAAGCATACAAGGGCTGGTACAAAGCAGGATTTGGCAGTACCTACTCAATCTCTTGGAGTGTCCATCCATCATTCCCAACAATGCGGTAACTGGATTGCTTAATTGGGCGTGCCTTCGACTTGAGCATCACACGGTGTTGATAGATACAAGGGTCCAACCCTTTCATATCTAGATAATCCCACACAAATACGTCTTGGAACTCTATTAGCAACTTTAGTAGACTATTTTGAAAAGTTTTCGATAATCCTGCCTTAATCTTCATCGGCCGTGGTGTTTCATCATTTCCCAAATCGCAGGTGATAAGTTGATCTTCTGGTACATAAAACTATCGTGGCATGGGTATATCCTTCGGTGACGAGAATAAATGCTGGAAACTCTGGGCATTCAAAGCTGGATCCATCTCTAGGTTCCCTTCTTCTGGAATCGAAACTACCGAACAGACAGACAGATTCCAATTATCTGCAACCGCTTGTAAGTCAACTGACCCCAAGGTGAGCAAATCCTGGTTAGCCTTGAGAAAAGCTTCTTCTTCATCATCTGAAAGTCCATCCAACATATGCATAGGTTCGGCTACATAGGGTCAAGCATGGAGATCGCATGGTTTCATCTCATCTAACGAAACGACATACTTCCGGTGGTTGCTTTTGAAAATAAGCTCGTGTGCTGACCGGTCCTGCAATACTTTGGCTTGTTTCAGCCAGGGCCTTCCGAACAGCAAGTTGTAGTCTAGAGTTGAATCAGGTAATTCTAGAACAACAAAAGTCATTTTGAACACCGCTCCCTGAAGAGTAATGGGTATATCGTGTACCAAACCCACCGAACATACCCTGGACTGATCTTCCATCCTCATAAAAAACTGAACAGGTTCAATTTGAGTCCATCCGAACCATTTACAAAGGGAAGCTATCGCAATATTCACACCAGAGCCTCCATCAATTAACACTTGGTTGATTTTATGGTTTTTATACCATACCATAATAAAAGGGGCGACATGGTCCACCACCAAATCAGTTTCTGGATTAATAGTACCCGTAGTAGGTGTACATGAAGATTCGAGACAAACTTGTTGTTGAAATTGTTGTCGTACACCTGGAACTAAGGCTAACAGTTGCCCCAACGGTATTGTAATGGAGGCCTGCGAGAGAATATTCCACACAGATTCAAAATTCGACATATTCCTTACCACATTCGATGTACTCTCCGGTGGTGCTTTCACTGGGCTCGGTACTTCCGGTGGTGGATTCGGTATTGTCTACTGAACCACTTACCGGATCGGGGAAAACTGTTGGTTCTTGACTGGCCCACATGCTAGCTTTGGTAAAAAATCTCTGTTGTTCTCGAATGCCAGGCTCAAAAACCTCAGCAGTTGGTTGTAATTTTTTGTCGGAACGGGTTTGGAGTACTGCCGCTTGAGTATCTACTGCTAAAATATATACGATGTTGGCCATTGGATTCTGTCGCTCTTTTCTTCGTTTATCATACTCGGCCTCCTCTTTACAATATCTTTGGATATGCCCAATCTCACCACAAAAATGGCATCGGGGTGGTGGGAGGGATGTGCCTTCACTTGATTGACTGGAATTCCACCACGTCTGGCCGAAATTGTTTGCTCGTGTTCCCCTATAGGTTCTATAACTTTTCTAGGAAGTATTCCTCAATTGTGGTGGTTCATAGTGAGCAGCCGGTTGTCCTTGCTCTTGTATTATAGCGTTTACGGTTGGTCTGGCCTGTACTTTGGCATTATAGGGACATGTTTCGGTGGACTGACTTGCCGTATTACAAATAGCACAGTACATTTGGTTCAATGCACATGCAGAAGCAGTGTGTCCCGGGTTCTTACATTTTGTGCAATACACTTGTTTCAATGAATCTTCACTCGTACCTTTTGTTGCCTTCAACCAGTCCAAATCTTCAACGAATCCACCCACCTTATGTTTCAACTGTAAAGCCATAGCTATGACCGCATCCAGAGTCATACCACCCACACAACATATGATCATTAATTGTTTAAGTTGAGGGTTTAATCCATTAATAAACCACTGGGTGATCACATCATCCGGTAAGTTAGCATGCGCTGGCGGCAATTGTCGTAGATGAGTACGATATAAAGTGGCATACTCCTGCACATTCTGGTGCGGTTTTTGCCTATTGTTTTGTAGATAATCAAAGATCTCAATCGCGTTTTTCTTCAACCGAAATCGTTGTAAGAAGGCATCCTTAACATCATCGTACTGACCGAAATGGTTAATGTCATATTCAGTTAGCCACCGATCAGCCTCATTAACCAGTGTGGACTGGAACACTATAGCTTTATATGTCAGATCTGCTGGATAGTTGAGTACTGCATAATTAATTTCAAAAGTTCTCACATGTGCATCCAGATCATCACCAGGAAATCTGCCAAATTTTGTATATGTAACTCCAACAGGTACCGGTCGTGGTGGTATGGCCTGCTGTTGTTGTTGTTGTTGTTGATGTTGGTGTTGATGTTGTTGTTGTTGTTGCGAACCACTCATGGTGTTTGAATCAAGAGGAAATGTTATTGTCGAATGATCCTACACCAATCCTCTCAATCATCCTCGAAACATTCTAGCTCCATAGAAGACCTAGCTGAGAAGGTGGCTCAAAAACTAGGCATTTCTAACAAACAAATGCCCAAGTTAACATCTGTTAAACATTGTTACACTTGCAGTGGTGATCATATGGCAAATGCATGTCGCAATGTAATACAACCCCAAGCTAGCCCTAGTGGCCAATACTGCACAATTGAAAGGCTATACACTAATCACACAGCACAAGACTGTCCGTACAACAAACAAGTGGTGCGACAGAACTACCCACAAGCATACCCCCACCTAGGTCATTACAATACTCAGCCTTATTACTGTAGACCCCCACAAAACTACCTTTATAAGACTCAACCGAGACCTCAATCACTCTTAGCTAAGCAGCCACCCCCCAGCCAATGTAATCTCAGTCAAATACACTACTACAGAAGAGAACCTCAGTAAGGCTTTAGTACCTTATTCCCCCTGATCACTAAAAGTGACCCCAACTCAAACAAATTCGATTCCACCCATGTAGATACTCCACTTGCGTACTAGACTGAGTCACCAAAACACATGGAAACATACCACTATGAGAGTCCACCATTGGAACCCGATTGGGAGCTGACTATGCCAATGTAATGTATGCCAACCCCAACCCACCGCCCCAATTGAGACAACCAAGACCACAGGGCCCTAAAGGACCATGTTTTAGGTGCCAAGGAGATCATTACATAAAGGAGTGCCCACATCCACCAATAGCAAGGCGGTCACAATATTACAACATTCAAGGCTTTTATGCAGATTGTGGTAAAGAGCATGTCATAAGAGATTGCCCCAAGAACCCTGTTAATGCCTCTAAAGTAATGTCTATAAATGTGATAGGTATTGTGCATGCCTCAGACGGATCCCCACCTACATATGTGCCTATCCAAGCTATAATGAGAGCCCCGGTGCTGTTACAAAATCAATAACTTAACCCTGATAAAATAGAAAAAAATTGTAAAGTTGGAGAGTCTAGTGGAAGAAAAACTAAATCATGGAAGGATTCATAAGAAGGAATTAAGAGGAAATGGAGTACGAAAATAAGTGAGTTGGAAGGAAGTCTAAAGGAGACTAGAGCTAAAATCCTAGAATTAACTTTGCAAAAGCCGAACCAGAAATCAGGATCAATTTTAGTTGAACCCATACCTGAAAATTTAGACATGATGTTTCGAGCATACTAGGCAAGGCTAAGAGAAGGACCCAATGTATCTGAATTGAGTAAGAACTATCCAAGGGTAGACTTAGAAATTGAGAGAACTAAGCTTTGCATGAAGATGGTAGAATTAGCCCAAAGTATGTTTGAAGCCTTTGAACACAGTAATTGGAGTAACATAACAAAATCAGAGCTACACTTTCAATGAATATTGGAGATGCTAGAAAACTTGATTTCTAGCGACGAGAATAAGATTATGTAGAAGAACTCTATTGTTCCAAAGGTACAGGAAAATAATGCACCATCACTGTCTCAAGTGCCGAATACCGAGGGCAGAGAAAATATTTCTTCCATACATAAGTACTCATCGGGATTTCTAAGGGAAATCCAAGAGAAGTGGAGACGAGAGCAAGAAACCCATCCTCGTATTCGCGAGATAGATGACTTGCAAGAATAATTTCTCCAAGACATACCCTCTATATATGACAATGTAGAGGAAGGGCAACTCAGTGAACAAATGGAGTCTGAATCTAATTCCTTACAAGAATTACCCCAATTCACAGGACCTTGGAAAGGCAAGTCTATCAGTATGAGAGCACCCACTATAATAGTTAGAAATGAGGAGTCAATAATTCCTAGAACACCGAAGTGCTAAAAGAACACTAAAGTGCAGTGTCATCTCACTTTAGAATAATTGTTGAAAATTAAACTTGAGTTGTGGAAGCACATAGCAAACCAGCTTCCAGAGACAGCAACCACTCACTCTCGAGAAGGTTCACTCAAGATTATACTAGAAATACTCATGGAAAGAATTGGAGATATGAGCGAGGGATAGGAATGTAATACATATCTTCCAATAACCCACCAAGGCTACACCACGTACAGATGCCGAAAGGAGAAGCAGGCATTGGCGAAGTATATGATAATTGAGAAAAACCAAAAAAATAATAGTCACGACAGAAGAAGGAGAAGAAAAATGCACATACATAGGGCATGAATTAACAGAGGAGGAAGAAGAAGAGTTAACCACCCTATTGCGAGAATATAGAGATGTGTTTGCATGGATTTACAAGGATTCAAAAGGAGTAGACCCATATATATGCTCCCATAGAATTCCTATGACTCTAGAGGCCAAGCCTTCTAAGCAGAAAGCATACACCTATAATGATAATTATGTTGCCAAGATTAAAGAGGAGATAGATCGTTTGATAGAAGCAAATTTTATTTATGAAATTGAACATACTGAATGGGTATCCCCCATTGTGGTCGTGCCCAAGAAAAATGGGAAATTTCGTGTGTGTATTAACCTTAAAAAAGTTAATGTCGCTACGATTAGAGACAATTATCCTCTTCCTATCACACAACATTTATTGGAATGAGTTGCAGGCAAGGAAGTCTACAACTTTCTTGATGGATTCTCAAGTTATAATCAGGTATCCATTGCCCCTAAAGATCAACATAAGATAGCCTTTCACACAAAGTGGGGCATATTTGCATTTCGTGTGATGCCATTTGGGCTGACAAATACACCCGGCACTTTTCAATGATTAATGTGTCACGTTTTTAGGGAATTTCTACAAAAGAATTTGGAAGTTTACATGGACGATTTGTGTGCATATTTTGACATGAGACAAACACAAACCCCTGAATTAAAGCAAGTTTTTGACAAATGTCGAGAATATCATGTTTGTTTGAACCCAAAAAAGTGTGTCTTCATGGTCAGGCAAGGCAAAATTCTAGGACACATTGTGTCAAAGAATGGGATCTCTACGGATGAAGAAAAGGCTAGAGTGATTGCAGACCTACCTAAGCCAAAAAACATAAAGGAGGTACAGGCTTTCATGGGACATTGTGGTTGTTATCAACAATTTATACACGTACGTGACCATTGCAAAGCCTTTGTACTCCATTTTGACCAAGTTTGAATGGACATATGAACGTGAGAAATCATTCAATGAGCTCAAATGATGCTTATGTTCAACACCCATCTTAACTACAATAGATTGGAATAATCCATTCCATGTGCATGTGGATGCATCCAACTACGTCATCGAGTGTGTGTTGACACAACCCACGAATGAAAGCAATATAGATCTTCCCATAGCTTACGCAAGCAACCATTTGAATGCAACAGAGAGAAATTACACCACTATGGAGCACAAAGGATTAGGAATGATTTATGCAATAAAAAAAATCAAGCATTACTTATTGGCAAATAAGTTCCAGTTCTTCACAGATCACCACGATACTTGATACTATCATGAAGCATATATAAAAGAGATAATAAAAAAATTATGGCTTGTTGTGTAGACGAATCAAAATACAAGAACTGGTTGCAATTAGCACATGTAGATGCATTAAAACAACATCATTCGTAACACCATACATTGCAGACTCTGCATAGACTAGGAGTGTATTGGTCGTCTATGGAAGTAGATGTCTATAGGTTATGTAAAGAATGCCCAATTTGTGGTGAATGACCACCTGTGGAACATGCCACTTTGTATCATGTGTCTCTTACACCATAATGGAGTGAACCAATGGTAACATACTTGAGGACGAATACATTTCCTCAAGGAATGAATTTAGCAAGACAAAGAAGTCTAGAGTAGGAAGCTCAAGGCTACACACTTATTGGCGATAACTTGTACAAATGAGGGAGAGATGTGTGTTCATGAGAGTGATTATTTGAGCATATTGGAGACTGCACACCAAGGTGTTGCAAGAGGTCATTTTGGCCCTGTCAGAATAATCAAAGCCATACTATTCGTAGGATTGTGGTGGCCCACTCTTCACATGGATGCACATACCTATGTAAAGAGATGTGATGTATGCCAAAGAACTCAGTTTCCTACTCGCAGAGATGAAATGCCACTAAAACCCATGATGGGAGGATGTGCATTCTCTAAGTGGGGTATAGACTTTGTGGGACCCATTAACCCCCTGCTAAAGAATACATCATAGTAGCGACAAATTATCTCACCAAATGGGCAGAAGTTAAGGCCACAAAAAGGAATGATGCACACCTGACTGCAAAATTCTTATTTGAAAATGTCTTCACGAGATATGGATTACCTATAGAACTAGTGAGCGATCGAGGAACCCACTTCGTAAACCAAGTTATTGAATATTTGCTATATGATTTTATGGTGATTCACAAGAAATCCGCACCATATCATCCTCAGGCCAATGATCAGGCAGAAACCACTAATCCTTTGTTATGTATTGACGAAACTCGTAAACAACAAATGTTCTGATGGGGACAAACAATTACATCATGTTGTTTGGGCATATCGAGTGGCCTATAAGATGGTTTTTGGTCAAAATGCAGTGCTCCCTTTGGATTTTTTGATACCCACCCTTAAGGTTGCACAAGAGCATCAGTGGACCAGCCATGAATTATCATAAAAGATAATGGACTTGGAACGATTAGGAGAAACTGAGCTGGAAGCAGCAACACGCATATATGCAACTAAGAAGCGACAGAAAGCCTATTTCGATGCACACGTGAAAGATAAAGGCTTAAAATAGGGTGACTTAGTCCTAGTGTATACACTGAAACAACATGCACGGAAGCTATAGAAACGTGGTTGGACCTATGATTATTAATAGACTTTTGACAAGTGGAGTGGTACATTAACCACATTAGAAGGAGAGATAATGCCTAATTACATTAGTGGTTGTAGAGTCAACTTTATCAGGAACCTCTTGCGGAGGATATGCTTAGATGACTCACATTGGCAAAGAAGCACAAGGAGGAAGAAAAGAGAATATGAGAGCAAGCTTGGGCAGAAGCACTAGAATGCATTAAACACAAATTAAGAAGGCAAGGACTATGGAGAGAACATTATAACCATCTCAAAGGCTCAAGGATAGATACCATCACTCACAAAGAAACATTGAGATATCCTATGACCATGTGTCAAACGAAGTCGACTACTCATCCTAGCATAGTGGATAGGAGACCATTCATTACAGTCATGCTAGGACAAAGGCAACACCCATAGGAGCTTAGAGCTTTAATTGATTCAGGCGCTGTGACTAGTGCGATTAGGTGCTCCCACTATAAGACTCAAGATTAGAAATGCGGCCAATTGAAGCATACCTCATAGGGCTATAAGGCATGGAAACCCCTTGCATGGGTGAGGTGGACCTTCCCATCCTCATACACAAGACAACCTTGACCATGAGCTCCTAGTGTGCCATGATGATGATCAGATAGAACCATTAATTCTTGGCCAAGATTGGTTATACAATCACTTGGTGGATCTAAATCTTAGAAAATGCTCCCTACGGCTCATGTTCTTAAACCGGTAGCAAGTGATACTCCTTGACTTCCCTAACAATACCATTCCTAGGGAATGTAACCCTAGACCATGCGAAATGAATGCAAAAGAGGACCGGAAGATCTTTGGACTGATAAGTCAAATTATTTCTACATCAACCCATGCGAGGCTGGAGATGACTAGTGCTGGTTAGGAAGATGTCATAAGATTTTCCCTTAGTCTTCCTTTGAACAAGAAGAGGTCACCACCCACTAGATGGGTCAGGTGGACTACATCAGTGGTCAAGTGGGTTACGTCAGCAGCCAAATGGGCATAATAGCCTCTTCAGGCCCATCCTCCACACTTTCGACAAACCTACCTAGATCTATTGTTTAGAATGCCTCACTTCCTGATGGGCAGGTCATGCAAGCGTTGGACCTCCCTTCTTTTCCAAGGCAGAGTGTCAACCAGACCTCTCAACCTCAACCACAAAGAAGCCAATCACGACTTAGGAACCCAAACCGACGACCATAATAGACAACCCCAAGGTGGAAGCAGTCACATCATGTCAAAGCAATTGACATAAAGAAAGTATGGGTGCCAAAAGGTCAGAAAGCATCAATTGTTTCTAGCAACATGAGCCATTACGAGAAGAAGTCAAGCCAAAATCAAACTCTACATCCAAAATCCCCTTGATCTTCTTCTCCATCGATAAGAACCCAACAAATGTGGATCGCCAAGAAGTACTTGACCAACCTACCCAACTCCACGTTGGGTACCCAAAAGATGTCTTCTAACTCAACACCCGAGCCACGTAACACACATCCCTTTGAAATCACATCACTCATCGACACTACCACTGCCAGATTCATCCTTTGTACTTTATCCAAAACAACATACCCTCACATCAACTCTTAGAAAATGGATGCCAAAATGCATCCAAAAGCCTCCACACAATCCTTTGTATGACATAACACCTCTCATGACTAATGCTTATCCTTGTAATAATTTACCCACAACTAAACCTTGTACAAACTCATCCTCACTAACCCACTATCACTTGTAATAAAATCTCATCAAAAGAAATTTATGCACTATCTAAAGCATGAAGGCTGTCTAGTAACTTGCATGAGTTTATGAGAAATCACTACATAAACCACCTCACAACACACACTACATGGGTTACACATCGGTCATGGAAAGGGATTGTGGCCCAGGATCGTTTCACGATACCACAAAAGCGCATTTGGTTTGGGCTATACTTAGCGAATATTAGACCCCAAACGATCGGTCTTGCTAACTAGATTCAAGAACAATTGTACTTAGCATAGCAACGATGGGAAAGAAAAAGAGTCATCCATGGTTGTTGCACCATCACAAGAATTGTATACATGTGCCTAGCCTATGACATACCAATTGAACGTGCTATGACTAGTGAAGAACTAAAACGGTTTAGAGGTACCTCCAAGAAAGCATGTAAATCAACAAGGCAAGGGCATGTAAGTGCATGAGGGGCACAATTCCATGCTTACAGGTCCCTGAGTCACCCTCCCCTCAATAGTCTTCCACAGAACCTCTTGCACCCGTACTTCCTATACGTATTGATTATCGCATGCCATAATAAGTGAAGGCACCACCAGTGCCGCACTCACCTTCGAAGTCACCACTCAAGCTGCTACCGTAGAAGTTAGAGAGACCCCCACTGCAATTGGTGCAGAAGAATTCTCTTTTTTGATACTTAACCTTGAGGTGGAACCCATCAATAGCACATTTGATTTCGAAATGCAAGATGCATTTTCTAGTGAATTTCAGCTCTTAGAAGCACAATTCTTCTCACAAAGAATATGGACAACCAAGTTATCCCACCTCACCACCTGATCCGAGATGAAAACAAGTAGTGTCAAGCTCAGATGAGGAAGATCGGACAATAATTGACAACGACGAAGGTGACAATGAAGCAAGCCAAAAGAGTCAAAATTCTCAAGATGATGACCGACATGACCAACAAGAGCAGCACACTGAAGCTCAGGGAGATACTAGCACACATGAAGAGGACACATTTGATGCCGTCGCATACACACTGGCAATTCAGAAGTTGTATCGAAATATGCAAGCTGTATGGGCAAGTCAACGGATCTCAGAAGAGCAAAGTCAAAAAATTCTACAACAAGAACTGACCAGTGGCGGATTCTATGCTTCCTTTGTCAAAGGTTTCATAAAGAGTGTTAACACTTTTGCATTGAAAAAGTGAAGAATGCTTTTGGGTTCAACATATGTTCATTTTCTCCTCATCAAGCTCCCTTTCTTCAAAGATTCCCCAAACCAATAGATAGATAGATAAATAGGTGTATATATATATATGTATGTATATATATATATATATATATATATATATATATATATATATATATATATATATATATATATATATATATATATATATATATATATATATATATATATATATATATATATATATATATATGGATAGATAGATAGATAGATAGATAGATAGATAGATAGATAGATAGATAGATAGATAGATAGATAGCTAGATAGATAGATAGCTAGCTAGCTAGCTAGATAGATAGCTAGCTAGATAGATAGATAGCTAGCTAGCTAGCTAGATAGATAGATAGATAGATAGATAGATAAATAGATAGATAGATAGATAGATAGATAGATAGATAGATAGATAGATAGATAGATAGATAGATAGATAGATAGATAGATAGATAGATAGATAGATAGATAGATAGATAGACAGACAGACAGACAGACAGACAGACAGACAGACAGACAGACAGACAGACAGACAGACAGACAGACAGACAGACAGACAGACAGACATACAGACAGACAGACAGACAGACAGACAGACAGATAGATAGATAGATAGATAGATAGATAGATAGATAGATAGATAGATAGATAGATAGATAGATAGATAGATAGATAGACAGATAGATAGACATACAAATAGACAGACAGACAGATAACTCAAATATGTTGATATGACATCAAATAATTTGGTGGAATACTAGGGGGTTTCAATAATTTTGTAATGATTCATGAATAAACAAATCATGAATAATGAATAACTGAAACCATAGGGTAGTTTGAACCATCCAACTTGTCCTCAACGATGAGCATACATGATACAACATTTTTATGATACATGGCTAGTGAGTCTACCTCGATCCAGAAAACAAATTATTGTTAGAGAAATTGAACAAAAGTATCTTGTGGATCTTTGTTGTGCCCATAATAAACTTTGGGGGAATTACATTAGTGAATGAAAATCCAAGCAAAAAGATTCTTCCATTATAGTCATAACTTTATGCAAATGGCCAAATAAATCCCAAATATATATAAAATATGAGACCTTACTCTTTGGGCTTTCTCATATTATTTGTGATCTAAGAATGCTCACCAAATTTCACAGAAATATGAGACAACGTGTAGAGAGTGCCAAGAATGGAATTCAAGAAGCAACATCACGATTTGGTATTGATTATTAAAGTTTAAGGAGAGAGGAACATACACAAACAACATGATGAAGGAGCTTGCCACACAAGCAACATGATGATGGAGTTTTGTAGCAAAGCACATTGTGATATAACAAAGTGTGTTATGTACAAAGACAAGTAGTTTGCTAAGGTTATAGCCATATATACAAGCCATGAGAAAAAAGAAGAAAAAAAATACTCCAACATACCTAAGTGTGCTTATACACATCAAAACCAAAATATAACAACACCAACTACATCAAATTTCATGTTTGGATGCACTTTTATATGCATAAAAGAGCTTTATTCCAATATAGAGTTCTCAAAATGTGGTGATTACTCAGGGCATATTTTAGTATATAGAATTACTCATAATACAAATCTATACATTCAAAACATAATATAAAATTATAGACATGTCATGCAACAACCACATCGAGGTTGTTAATTAATTGTTGGATGGTCTCCAAAATATCATGTAATGTTTAAATCACTTTATGGATTGTTGGTTCCAACATTTTTATTGGGGAAGTTACCCTATCAAAAACGTTGTGAATGCATTCCTTTACACACCAAGATTGCATGTGTACAAGCGTTTGGACACAAAAATCCACTACTTGGTTTTTTGCTATCTTATCAAAATGATTGTACAACATGGAGATAGATAGTTATTACATTGATATTGGGGGTAGCAGTTGAAAGTGGAGAATTCCCATTCACGTAGCAAAGAATAAAATCTTGATTGCCACTACTTATGAACCGGAATGTGGGTGATCTGCCCATTTTAAGGACGAAACTTCTTAAGGACTTCATTTTGGCTTTCCATAAAATGATATTGCATTATCCGTGCATGTTAGCTCAGCCAGTCGGGTCCTTGGCCTCTCAAGGATGGGGGGTGGGGGTTCGACCATTGAAGTTGCGATGGAACATTCTTCACCATTGTGTGGTGCGATGATTGTTGGGCCTTCGGAGTTCCCAATTCAAATCAGCCTTCCGAGTGTCTAACAAGCCTTCAAGGTGTGTATCGTAATAGTTGCTAAGTGTTCAACCTTCTCTTTGTGAGATTCAGGGTCCCATGGGTGCTCAATTATCGAACTTCCTTAAGAAAAAAAGATATTGCATTTTTATGCTTTTATTTTTGCTGCTTAAGTAAATGATGAATCGAGTTATATCTCTATGGGTTCGATTCGAAACTATAATTAGTCGCGGTGATATATTAACTAATGTAGCTTCGTCTTTGAGTTCTTTTAAGTGTTAGGGTTGGTCACATGCGATACTCTCGTCTCTGATAACATTCATCATGACTTCAGAGGCGATTGCCGCACCACAACCTACTGTTCCAGAGACAGTGCTGAAGAAGAGGAAGCGTGATGAGCAGTGGGCGGTTGCCAAGAAAGAGTGTGAGCAAAAGTTAAAATTGAAGAGCATCGTCAACAGGAAGACTATTTTTAAGAGAGCAGAGCAATACATCAAAGAGTACAGGCAACAGGTGACTGTGTTTTGTAGTATCTACTGTCTCTGTCTTTGGCTTTTCTCTAACTTCATCTTTTGTACAGGAGGCAGATCTGATTAGACTGAAGAGAGAGGCAAAGTTGAAAGGTGGTTTTTATGTCAACCCAGAAGCCAAGCTGCTTTTCGTTGTTCGCATACGAGGGTATGCATCTTTTGAAATAAATTAAGCGTAATTCAATTTAACTCAGTTGTAACTCGTTTCTCTATTAATAGATGTAGGACTGTGCAGCTAGCTGTTTGTTTTCTGACGTAGCG
>CM035416.1:78309030-78336530 GCA_020310875.1 Ceratopteris richardii
GTGTCCTTCAACATCTTATGCTCTTCTACTCTAAACGTGCATAACTTCCAGTTCCTTATGAGCCGCACAATTGTAGGGGTGGTCCTTGCCTTCTCTTTTTTAGAGGGACAAGTCATGTGGCTGTTTATGTCATGGGACTCCATTTTGTCCGTTCATGATTCTTTAATCTTTGAATCTGTTGATTGATTATTATCATTATTTAATGGGCCAATGGTTAGTGTTGATTTCTCTTAGGCAGCGTTATGCTTGATTTCCCATGGACTGTTGCTGCCATCAAGTCTATTAAGGGGTTGTTGCAGCGTATCAATAGATTGTTGCCTCAGCCTGGTGATGCTTGATTTCGCTCGGGCAGTGGCTGCCAAAGGTATCAATTGGCTGTTGCAGCATATCATGATTGTTGCCTCAGCCTGGTGATGCCTGATTTCGCTTGGGCAGTGGCTGCCAAAGGTATCAATTGGCTGTTGCAGCATATCAATAGTTTGTGAATCCCATTCCAATGGGGCATTACAACAAAGCACTGGGATTTTCAGCCTAAATAAAACTTGGGATTTTTATGATATACAAATAATTGTCCTTAATATTGTTGCATGTTAGTTTTCAAGTGGACCTTCATTTGACCTTTTCCTAGCTCTCGCTTCTTGCTGTTATTCTCAAGCCTTCATCCTGTTCAAAGTACCTTCATATATATTTTTAAAATTTTTAATCGAACTGTGAAGCTAGCAAGGTTATCATGGTAGTGAAAAGGGTGTTACACATGGTTATTACTGCTACCAGGTATTTGGATAGAGATACTCTCATGGGATTATAGTCAGAGAAGTGTTGCAGAAACTTCTTGACAAGCCCTTATTGGTCTTTGGTTTTGACATTCCGTTCACTGCCATTTTATAGTTTAGCGGCAAAGTAAGCTCTTCTCTAGTCTCTAAATTATATTATTCACCTTCTGAATGCCGTGTGAGCTCAAAATGGTCATCATACTCTTTCCCTCACAACAGGGAGATCTTTTGCATGAAAGCTGTGGGTATCAGAATGTATATTCATCCTTGAATATTTTTTTCTGATTCAGTAAATATGTCAGGTTGGTTTTTAGCGAGCTAAAGCATGAGATCTCTGCCTCGACTCACTCCACATGGGTGGAGAAAGGTTGCCCATGATCACTCAGTGTGGATGAGGTTTCAGATTTCATCTATAGACTATAGGTTATGAAGGCCTAGCTTGTAGGAATTTGAATTCTATCATTGTTATATGGCATCACTATTATGTCCACTTTGACTCTACAAGGATGTGGCCAGCACATGTGTGCCATCACACAAGTTTCCCCATCATATTGGATCACATATCCTCCATGTTAAAACTAGGTTTATGATGTGTGATTTTTGAGTGGAGTACACAACTTGGGGATCATCTTTACTGGTTCTGTTTCGTGAATGATATCACAAGAGACTAGATTGGCCTGGTGCCAATGCAGTTTTCCCAAATCTAGGAGGAGAGTTGCACACAGATTCAGTTCCAGGAAACCTCAATTGTAGCGCACTTGTACAATGCTTAAGCAGACATTCATAACAATCTCTTGTATGTTTGTAGCCAAAGGTTTATTATTCTATGGGATTATTTAAGCAGAGTTGGCTGTTTGGAATCAGTTTATTTTATTCTGAGCCTGTGAAGTCTCCTAAGAGTCAATGTTTGTAGGCAAGGCTTTATTATTCTATGGATTATTTAAGCAGAGTTGGCTGCTTGGAATCAGTTTATTTTATTCTGAGCCTGTGAAGTCTCCTAAGAGTCAGCTCTGATATGCTCTGAATGTCCTCCGAATTGTCTCAAGAGTTTTTTTTTTTGCATCGAGACATGTGGGTATTGATAAACATTTTGGCTTCAGCCAAATCACACCTTGACTCCATTCATAGGGTCTCAATTCGGACAAAGTAGTGACCATAAGATGCACTTCTAGCACTCTTGGTCATGCGTGGACAAATATTAGTGTCTATGAAGTCTTGTATGTTTCTAGCCAAGGATTCATTGTAACATGAGTTTTCAACTAGAGTTCGCATGGAGTCTCTTAACTTACTTGACATCTATTTCTGACCAAGTCTATATTATAAACATGAAATTATTCTAATAGAGGTGGCTGCTTGGCAATAATTTAAGTCGAGTTGGCTCTGCTTGGATCAGCTCATTTCATTCACAGCTTATGGAGTCTTTTGATACTTTTAAGGCTTGATATGCTTGATATTTCTGTTGAGACCCCTAATAGTTTCACATGGAGATAAACATGTTGGTATTGATAGACATCTTAGGTCCAATCAAACCATAACATGACTGTATTCATTAGTCACAGCCTATTGATGAAGTAGTGATTTTAAGTTGCCCTTGTAGCACACTAGCAAGTGCTTGGGCAGACCTCGGTATACATGACATCTTGCATGGTTCTAGCCAAGGCTTCATTATTGTATGGGATTATGTAAGCAGAGTTGGCTTCTTGGATCAGTTTATTTTATTCAGAGCTTATGGAGTCTTTTAAGTGTTAGTTATAATGCTGTTCTTGGCCTGTCCCCTGAGACGTGTCATAGTGATATTGTTGGGCATCTTGGCTCTAGTCAAATCTTACCTTGCCCTCCATTCATACTGTCTCGATATTGATGTAGTTACTATAAGATTGCAGATGTAGCACACTTGGACAGGTGTAGAGTTTCTAGCCAAGACATCCTTCTTATACGAGATTATATAGTAGAGTTGGCTCTTCTGGATCAGTTTATCCGATTTGCAGCTTACGGAGTTTTATGAGAGCATTATGATATGCTTGGTTTTCCTCTCTGATCTCTCGCATGGTGGTATTGATAGACTTCTTAGCTGCAGTCAAATCATACCATGACAGTATTCATATGGTCTCGGCACTAAGAAATAGTTACTTTAGGATTCACTTGTAACACACATGCTTGGACTGACCTTGGTATCCATGATGCCTTGTATGTCTCTAGCCATGTGTTCATTATTGTATGGGGTTATATAAGCAGAGTTGTCTGTTTGCATCAGTTTATTTTACTCAGAGCTTATGGAGTTTCTTACGTGACATATCTGACATGTTTGGGATGTCTAGAGTGTTTTGCTTGACATATGTTGTGATATTGAGAGCTAGCTTGGCTCTATTCAAATCATACTATGGCTTCAATTAAATCGTCTCAATATTGTCAAAAGACTTTAAGGTGCATTTATAGCACACCTGGCCATGCTTGGGCAGACATTAGTATTTATGATGCCTTGTATGTTTTTATCCAAGGCTTCTGTTATTACATGAGAATTTTAAGTAGAGTTGGCTGTTTGAACTAGTTTATTTCATTCACAGGTTATGTAGTCTCTGAAGCGGTAGTTAGTATGTTTTATGTTTCTAGCCAGGGCTTTTTATTACATGAGATCTATTTAAGTAGAGCCAGTGACTTGGATCAGTTCATTTCAATCACAGCTTATGGAGTATTGGGATACAGTTATGATATTATTCGCATTTCCTCCTTGACCTCTCAAGAATTCTACATGTAGTTGAATATGTTGGTATTGTTAACATGTAGTTCCAATCAAAATCATATCATCACTCTATTCTTTTGGTCTCATTGACAAAGTAGTGATTCTGAAGATGCACTTGTAGCACTTGTTCATGCTTGGAGCCTTGAGCTGACCTAAGTACTCGTGATGCCTCTTATTTTTCTACCCAAGGCTTCATTATTATATGTGATTGCTCATGCAGAATCAGCGATTTGGATCAGTTATTTCATTCATAGCTTATGTAGTTGCCTAGGAGATATATGCTTGGCATTTCACTTGAGACCTCCCAAGAGTTTTTTCGCATGGAGACAACCATGCTGGTATTGATAGGCATCTTGCTTCTAGTCAAACCATACCATGCCTCCATTCATACTGTCTCAATTATGAAGTTTTTAATACTGGTATGTTATCCTTTTAGATTCTCAAAACTCATTTTGATATTAAACATTTTAAAAGACATTATTATAAAGAGAGAACACCATAGTTTTAGTCGCATTGTTTTAGCATGGAGACGAACTTAAGATAACCTTGCTATACTTCTTGTAAGCTTTTTTGTATTACTTTAGTATAGAGTTATTTTCGACATTAGGTGTAACTTTATACCAAGAAGACATGGACGTAGGAAGTGCGTGAAATTTGATAGCAAAATGTTCGATATACTCCTTTATACATTACCTACGTTCATGTCTTGTTTTTGTCATGTAGAATATATATGAAAGTGCATGAGATTTGATAGATTTGATAGATTTGATATACATTTAAGTAGGAATGATGCCTAGTACAAGTTTATTGTCTCATCTATTACAAACATCCATACTTCAGGGGTAGTTTTTTAGTCATAGATGTTTATCTCATTATACATTGTTGATATCCCTAAAATCTTTTAATATAGGTCTAGTTTAAAGTATAAGTCTTTTTGTCATGCTAAAAATTAATCTAATGCATGCATGTACTCCATCATTAATCATGTACACGAATGCATACATGAGTTTTGTACCAAAACAGTACTCTAGTGTCCTCTTTGCATATTCTAAAAGGTCCTAACCTCATACTTAAGTAGAATGGTAAAAAATCCTTCGTACTGATCAATATAACTAAGTCCAGCATTCTAGATAAAACAAGAATGCGAAGAAGTAATAATATTTTCTGATAGAGAAATGTAAGTAGGAACGATGCCCAGTATAAGTCAACAATACTACAAAAAGTCAACGTTATTTTATAAAAATATTTTTTGTCATAGATAGACTGTATTCTTACAAATTCCTGATAATCCCAAAACTTATATAAAAAAGTGTCGTATAAAACATATTTTTTTCTATGTTTAAAATTTATTGATGTATGCATGTACTCCAACGTAACATGGAAAATTATAACCATAGTACCTCATGCACTAGCCTTGAGATTTTGATAATGAAACTTTGTACCATTGTAGTTCACGTCAGGGACACTCCTCGGGATGACTATGGCTTTTGGGGCCTGTTAAATCACCTTTGGGCAGTTTTGACTGTGGCCTTCGGGCACACAGTTGTATTTGACTTATGGGCCTGCCAAAATAACCCAATTATCTCGTGTTGCCTTAGGGCCATCCTTTCTCAAGTTCAACCCTAGTAGGCCTTCAGGCTCTGTAATATTGGCTGTGCTAGGCTTCTTATCCTTTCTCTGCGGGACAATATGGGGTCCCATGGGTACTAAGCTTCTTGTCATTTATACTTTCAAATTAATTAAAGCAAAATATGGGGAGATTCGGCCATATATCGAACTTCCTTTGTAAAGAAGATGGAGTACATGAACCTTTTTGCTATATAAGATGGTGTGCGATATAGGTTCATTATCTGTTAAACTGGCAACAAATGGTTGAGAACTTAGATATGAATTAAAAACAGTTGAATCGTTACAAATGAGCACTTGACCAAAGAGAGTGTATTTACAAGTCACCATTTTAGCTTATACGAAACACAATTTTAGCTTTTCCTTTTTTAGTTTTGCAAAGAGATGGATGCACTTTTTCATGAATTGGTATCAACTCCATAATGGTTAGATTATGAAACTTTGTATCATTATATTGCACTTAGATAGATGTATAATGAGCGAAAAGTAATTCAAAATGAGTATTTAATGAGGAAGTCATGAGCATGACAATATGGAGTACATGAACTTCTTTTACTATAAATTATGCTTAGATATGGATACATCATTTGATAAATTGGTATCAAATGCTTTAAAATTTAGATATACTTTCATGCTTATCTTCTCATCTCTGCCTACCGCACTTCCAACAAATGAAATTCTCAAATCAACTTAGAACAAACAAAACAATGTTTTAGACTAATTGATTAAAGGAATTTGGGTAAGATCTTTTTGAATTTAAGTTCCAACTATTCCATGTCCAAAATGTATTTATCTTTGAGTATTACATAATCTCAATCCCAACTATATATATATATATGTGTGTGTGTGTGTGTGTATATATATATGTGTGTGTGTGTATGTATATCAAGCTTAGTGTATTTTATCTCTTTTTCAAAGTCATGATCAAGATTTTAATAGTGGTTTCAAATCTTGTGGTTTTTATATCAATTCAATGCACTTGAGGCAAATTTTCAGGGTATGAAAAAAAAAGAGAACATACAATGTTTCTTGTTACATGTGCAACATTGTTCAAATATAATCTTCAACCATCGATGATCAACTTTGGACCTCATTCAATTGGAAAGTCAGGAACCTCCCAATGTTTCAAACTCTTAAATGGCTTCTCCTCACCATGGAGGCCTTACAAAATACAGTATCATGCAATAATGGTGGTGCTTCATGAGGGTGATACATTGATCACATATACCATTGTCTTATTGAAGAAGGTAGAATTTGATGTTAACATTTATGTTTCATTCTTAAAAAGAAGATCATCTTATGGCCTTGAAGAAGAAAATCAAATTGACAGCTCATGGGTGTAGATTGAGCATCATACAACTTTATGCCATCAATTCTCAAAGCTTGTAAACCTAGACATAGGATTTTTTTAGAGATCGGAAGGTGACTCATTGTGATAGTGATGCATTGACTTTGAGACACTACATTGAATTGTATCATGGACTTGCGATTGGTTAGTATACAAATCTAGTCTATAAACTGAATGACCATTGATGCATGAGAACCCATTACAAACCTTTTGGGTTAATGATGTGTTGTCCTTGAGACATGACTACACTACGTCATAACATGGATATTTGATCCATCACTATGGTGTCGTCAATAAACTAGTGGAAGAAATTGAGTATATAGATAAGATTTTGATAAAGACTTCCCATACTATAAGTATACATCTATTGTTGTAAAATGTTTTTTCCGAGTTGAATTTCATATCTATCATTCAATTACATTCTAAGAAGATTGCATGGCATTTTGTAGCCATTTACAAGAGTTGTGCACGAGTGCTCATGGGCTCAAGTTAGGTCTTGATACCAGATTCTCGTCGAAGGGTGCATGTTTCTATCTTGTATCATTATGCTCCTAAAGGATCATGCTATATCACAAAAAAAGACTAATCCCAATCAAGATATGGATCATGGTGCATCATTGTATAACTCATTTTCAAAGGTTTCTTAATTAGTCTAGATTGTGAAGAACTGGTTGGCGACTCATATTGGTGTCAAATTTCAATTTAGATAGTTTTAGATATTAAAGATGGACTAGCTGGTAGCCATGGGGAGCTTAGTTTTAGAGGAGAGATACGAGCAATTTATTCATATGTTCATCATTGATTAAATCTTGAGAATATACATCATGTTCTCATCTATGACTGGATGCATAGATGATAGGTAGGAATTGATTTCATAATAGTGGGGATAGAAGCTCAGATCTCTACATAGGACAGCTTGATGCATCCCATATGCTAACTTCTCTTAGAGTGTTCTTGTGATTTTGAGATGCACCACATATTACTCTAGAGAGAGTGCATCTTATTCCCATGTCCAAATTCATTTTTTATTTACCAATGAGGCTTTTCACATAACTAGATGGTTTACTCAAACACTATTTCAACTTGACATGTCTGAACCCCCTTGAGATCATCATTTTATAGCTCGTTGTGTTTTTTTATTTATCTTTGACAATTCTTTGCATGCATATATTTTCACCATGCAAAAAACTTGAAATTTGTTGAAAATAGAGCCAAAACATCCACTATAATCAAAATTCCAAAAAAATTGGTATTCCATAAACTCAGTATATGAGTTCCCACTTGAAATGAGAGCAAAAATTTGCAATAAAAAGACCTATAGATGAAGAAACAATAGTGAGGGTGTTGGAAATGACTGTGGGAATAAAAAAAGGGTATGATAGAAGAGGTTCTCTATGATGAAACTCTTCAAAAAGCTCATATGTTTCTTCAACTTTGAAGTGTGGTGAAATAATCCTTCAAATGTCACACTTGTATCACAAAAAGTGAAGGCTTTTTGCAATGATATTCTCCCAAATGTGACAAAATGCCTTCAACTTAGCACATGCTAAAGCAAAAAAGCATTTGCAGCAACATTGTTGCAACAAAACAACTCAAGGAGAGAAAGTAGAGAGAAACCTACACAAAAATTTGGAGAACAAAATGGAGAAAGCTGAAGTTGTAGAATTCCCCTTCAACTTATGCGACTTTGGGAGCAAGTTTTGTTGATAAATAGCTTTAGGTCATTTGGGCATGTTCACATGTGCAATGACCAAAATTCTTCAAAATCATGTAAATGCCTAAAATTTATTGATTTGGGGTCCAAACAATATAATGAAATTGTATCTAGAAAGCTCTTGAATAGACATCATTTCTAAGAGCATCAAACTATAAAAATGAGATTCTTTGGGGGCCTTTATCACCAATAAACTAAAGATAAATCTTGTGCTTTTGCACACCTCAAGCAGATCCTATGTCTACCACATATTATTTAAAGCATTACAATTGGATGTTCGATATTTGAGAACCATCCACCCTATAAGACAAGCTACCTGTCTTCAATACTCTTTGCCTATGCGCATAGATATAGATGCCCTAAATTGATCATTTCTCACAATTCACATCAAGATCAATATTGGGACTTTGTCATACTTTGAGAAGCTATATGAGTCCAAAAGATCTTGAATACGATGAGAGCTTCTTGGTATGATGACTTTTTCTCTATGCACAAAGTTAGAGGCACCTTGAGTTGAGAGGAAAGCAAGTACGGGGTGTGCTTAAGGAAGGCGCCTACTTGCTAGAGTTGGTTACACTAAGTAAACACTAAGTAAAATGCAAAAGAGCCTTGTGGATATACACACATGAGTTGTTTTGGAGTTTAAATTGATGATGTACTTTTCCTATGATCTACAAATTGAACACCCACCAATCACTGTAGGTACACCTTTTGGTGGCTAACAATTTGTTAGATAAATGAATTGGTGTTGTTGAAGCTTCCTAACTGATTCTAGGACTTTAGTTTCTAACCATTGATTTTTCCACATGAAAAATCTTTATCAAATCCTTTGCTTTACGTTGATTTTTTTTTTCAATACAAGACAATGTGATTTGATGCTTGTGAGGGTTGGAAGGCGGTTGGTATAAATTCATAAAATAAATTGAAATATTTTCAAATACATGTAACAAGAGATCAGCAAGAGGATATGCCTCTGGTGCTGCCCAAGATGATTGGCTAGGTTGAATGAATAATTATTGAGGTATTCTTTCAATTGCCTTTCCACTTCCACTTTTTGGGAATATGGGTTTCATAGGGGGTTTACATACAGGCTTACTACTTGGGAGAAAGTCTTTAGCATGATTGAATTGCTTGGGAGGAGGAGGAGGAGGAAAGCTATGGGGAAGTTCTTGAGGAAAAAACTCTTGGTATTTATTCATTAAATACTCAATTTTAAAGTTTTCATGATAAAAAAAAAGGAGATGAGACGTATGGAACTGGATTTATGTTATATACCATTTACATCGATTGGAAGTATCATGAACTCCACTTTCTGAGTATTGATAACCTTTTTCAGTTCCATGCTTGAAATTAAGAGAGCACTTGACACATCACGCTCCCCTTGAATCAAGTAACGGATACCATTTCTTTCGAATTCCAAAGTGTTCAGGAGATAAATCCTCTTTAATGACCTTCCTAAACCCCATAGCCCTTCCCTACCCAACACCACATCAGTTCTTTCCATATGCCTGATATAGGAATCAAGTTTATCTTTGTACTCTTGAAACTTGATTTTCAGACTATAGATCATAGTGTCCCATAATTTCTTATCTTGTCCTTGCATCATGGACACTACATATTTATGTGGAGGCTTTTGCTAGGGCAAGCTTAATTTCTTCACGGGCTGAGCAATTAAGGAAGTTATGGGTGGTCGAGTCATCTATCATGACTCTGGCCTTTTCCCCACTTATGAAGGCATGGAGTTTGACTAAGTCATATGGTTGAAATTGATTTTGGACCCACATAGAATTAGATAATTAGCATTGATGCATGCAATTTTTGTACAAAACTTCCACTTTTTTCCAAACTTTACTATTTTCAATATTTGAAGTTTGGACAAAGTGGACACCTACCTCTTCCTTCCCTTTTTTGCTCATGGCTGGCCTTCTCTTGCACCCTGATGTTAAAATTTTTACTTAAATGTCTTGGATTTAAGCACTTAAAATAAGGATTTTCATTCTTTGCCTTCTCTTAGACTTCAAGGTCAAGTCTTGGTAGTGAAAGTCAAGGAGTCTTGAAGTCCTCTCTCTTGAAAATGCTTCATTTCCATTTATTTATCTTAAATATTTTATTCTCCTCAATAGGATGAAGTGGTTGAGCCCTAGTCTTAGCATGACCTTTGTAGATATGTGCTAACTTTATTACATCTTCTAGACTCTTAGGATCACTCCTCTTCATGTCGTGCTTTATTGCTTTATTGAGGTCACAAATAAAGCCCCTTCCTTTATGGAAATCATCCAAGTTTTGGAGCTTGAGAACTATTTCTCTGTAATGGGAAATGTATAAGGAGAGGTGAGGTCCTTGTTGAAGGAAATTTTCCTACTATTTCCAATTACATTCATCCTTGTTGTTTGACAAGAACTCTTTTTTCAAGAGCTCTTCAAAATAGTTCAAGTCTTAGGAATCCCCTGAGATTCCTTCAAGCTCATCCACCACTTGTAGGCCTTTGGCCCATGGCATAATCTTGTTTGTGGTACTTTGTAAAACTCAAGAGTATTTTTGAGTTAATGCAAGTATTGCCATTTCTCTAGAAAAGTCCAGACTTCATCCTTATTTTAGTATTTATCTTCTCCTAAGAAAGGAGGTGTCTTTGAGTCTTTCATGAAAGAAAGACTCTAGATCTTAGGGAAGTAATATGTTGAGGATTTGTGATCAGATCCTTAGCTTTATTTCTAAGTGATATATTACTCTCGATGGGTAATGGAACATCTAGTCCTTTACTCATCGATGTTCCATGGTCAAATCGACAAGGATCTCATTTGTGCAGGAAGAGTTTGAGTTGGGTAGAGCATATTTAGTATTTGATCCATTTTCCCTTTCACTTCATTCACACAAATGCAAAGGGTTCACATCCCAGTTTAGATGTTTTTAACCATGATCATATCCGCTTGGATATCATTTATGTTTACATCCAAACCATTAAGCTTCGTATATATTATGTTTCTTGTATACCCTTCCCTTCAAGCCCTAGTGTGTAATCCATTTCCCTAATGCCTCCTCTTGATGTGTAATCAAATTTTTTCCTAGGAAAGTCAACATATTTCTATCATTAAAGGAGTTTCTCTCCATGAATACTTGGGAACAAGAAAGTAATATAATAACCATTCCTAATTCAAAAGGAGAGAAAGACGTGATATAAATGTTAGTATATGATCAATGTCTACCCCTCATGATTATATGCACATTTTGTAAGGCCCCCATTATGAGGAGAAGCCAAGCGTGCATTACCCAATTGATGGGAATCCCAACTTGCATGTTGGATGAAGGTCATATTGGACCATGTAAGGTATTGTAAGGAAAGGGAGTTACCAAGGTCTCCAATTGTGGGGTCTGGGGCAGCGGTGAGCAGCCCCGGCTGGGGGGTCCAAGGGGGCCAGCGGGCCCCCTGGTGGGGGTCGGGGGCAGCGCCCCCGCGCGACGGTAAAGGGAATATTCCATAGAATATTCCCTGTCGGAGTCAGAAATCATTTATATTTGTTAGGTCAGTTCAACCGGTCTAAGCCGTGTATGGTAATTACACGGGCGGTGGCCGCCCACGCTCTACCGCCCATGTATAGCCGTCCATGGAAGGCTACCCATGATCCTATATATACATGACTTCGGCACTACCTGAGATATCGAATTGAACCAGCATACCTCTACCTTGTATCTCGCTATCTAGAGTTGTCTAGATCACCATTTAAGCTCTACCTTGAGAGTGCACGGGTGGACAATGCCATCATCTTTGTACTTGCTGCTAGTAGAAAAATTGATGAGATTCTCCTTTATCTGTTATCTTCTCTGCTATTGCTCCTGTGTTATATTGTGTAACTATTGTCTTACATGGTATCAGAGCCGTAAGGTTTGAATAGCTTGAGAAGTATCACTATTTTAGCCTACTAGCAGACTCGAATATCAGTAGATTATTCGAGTGATTAAATGATGGCTTCATCGTCGAACACTAGTCTTGGTGCTTCAGCTAATGTTAATGCTACACCTATTCAAATTCGACCACCTGCATTCACTGAAGGGAAGCTGGATGGAACCTACTATACACTCTAGAAGTTCAAAATTTCTGCAATTTTGGACTCCTATGAATTACTTGACACTATCATGGGACCGATGGGATTGGATCCAGAGCCTATACGAGTTGAAGATCCAACAAATTCAAGATTGATGATTCAGCCAGATCCAGATCTTCTACGAGCTTGGAAGAGGCGGAATGCTGATGCATTATGTGCAATTGTCACTAGTGTAAGTGATTCTGTGCTTACTTTAGTTCAACATACTACTAAAGCACATGAGGCTTGGGGCATATTGGCTCGACAATATGAGACCAAGAACCACACTAGGATACAAAATTTAGAAAATCAGTTGGCAAATGAAAAGCATTCTGATTTTGAAAAGGCTGAAGATTTTATCAAATGGATAAAACATCTTCAAGACCAATTGGCTGCGATTGGTGTTGTTATAACACCAGAAGAGCTGGCTCGAAGATGTGTACATGTTCTTCCAACAAAGTATGATGGATTAGTAACAACCCTTAACACTCAGGTAAGACCAACTCCCCTCACATTTGAAGAGTTTTGTGCTATGCTTTTAGAAGAAGAGATGCGCTTGAGGAATCAACAAAGTAAAAGTGACACAACATTTTCAGCAAATGCAAAAGGTAAAGGCTCTTCTGATGTATCAAAGAAGAAGCCAAAGAAGAAAAAGTTCACAGGACGTTGCTTCTATTGTGAAAAGAAAGGCCATGCCATCAAGGATTGCAGAAAGAAGCAAGCTGATGAACGGAATGGGACTGTAAAATCATCGTGGAAGAACAAAGAGTCTGCAAACAACACAGAGCTGGAACTTTGGGTAGCTATTGAAGAGGTATGTTCATCTGCTCAAGCTCGTGTTGATGAACCATGGATTTTAGATAGTGGAGCTTCTCGCCATATGACCAGTAAAAAGAATTGGTATAGTTCCCTAGTGCCTCTACGGGAATCCATCAATGTAGTGGTGGGAAATGAATCCAAGTGTCCAGCCCGAAGGAACTGGAACCATCTCTTTTATCACTTCTCCAGGTGTTGAGAAAAAGTTATCCGATGTTCTCTATGTACCTACACTTAAAAGAAATTTGTTGTCAGTTTCTGCAATAACAGATCGTGGACTTGAAGTTCACTTCAATAAGAGTGGTGCAGAAATCATGGATTCATCAGGTAATGTTATAGGTAAAGGCATACGATGGGATAACTTGTATGAGTTAAGTGCTTTGACTGCTACAAAAGATAAAGATGTAAGCATGTTATGGCACCAACGATTTGGGCATCTTGGATTTGCAGTTTTGAAGGAGATGCAAAGAACAGGGATGGATGCTCATTTGCCTGCATTTTCAGAGTTGCAGGAACCTTGTGAAGCTTGTATGATGGGAAAGCAACAACGAAAGGCGTTTCCAAGAGAGACTAGCAATCGATCTCAAGCTCCTCTAGAGTCAGTACATGCTGATCTCTACGGTAAAATGTCTACACCTGCTTTAGGAGGATCTTTCTACTTTTTGCTGTTAGTCGAGGATTATAGTAGAAAGATGTGGGTTTATTTCATTCGAGAGAAGCGGATGCTTTTGAAAAATTTAAAATGTGGCATGTATGTGGAAAATGAATCAGGAAGGAAATTGAAGAAATTCTGAACAGATAGAGGAGGTGAATTCTTGTCAACAGAATTCAACAATTACTGTAAGGAGCATGGTGTGAAAAGGCAACTTACCACAGCTCATACACCTCAACAAAATGGCGTTGTTGAGCGTAGGAATAGGACAGTAGTTGAAATGGCTCGTTGTATGTTAAAGGCTCAATACATGCCTGATTCATTCTAGGCAGAAGAAGTCAATACAGCAGTCTACATCCTCAATCGAAGCTACACAAAAGCACTCAAGGGGATGACTCCTCAAGAAGCATATTCTGGTAAAAAGCCTTCAGTTTTGCATTTCAGAATTTTTGGTTGTTTTTGTTATGCACATATTCCTGATTCAAAAAGGTCAAAGTTGGATTCAAAAAGCAAAAAGTGTGTCTTCCTAGGATATAATGAAGAGTCTAAAGCACACAGGTTGTGGGATCCTGAGGCAAGGAAGATTTTTGTCAGCCGAGATGTGGATAGTATACTAAAAAATGATACATGGGATCTAGTCGACTTGCCGCCAAAGAAGAAGGTAATAGGTACTAAATGGATTTGGAAAGCTAAGTATAAAGCAGATGGAACATTAGAAAAGTATAAGGCAAGATTAGTTGCACAGGGTTTTTCACAGATCGAAGGATTTGATGTTCAAGAAACTTTTGCACCAACAACACGCATGACAACTATTCGGACGGTACTTGCAGTAGCTACACAAACGTCCTGGCCTATTTTCCAGATGGATGTCAAATCTGCATTTTTGAATGGTCACCTCAAGGAGGAGGTATATGTATCTCAACCACCAGGTTTTGAGGTGCCCAATTCAGAAAATAAACTTTGCAGGTTGAAGAAAGCTTTGTATTGACTTAAGCAAGCTCCACGGGCTTGGTACCAACGGATAGATAATTTTTTCAAAAATATGGGTTTTGAGAGAAGTACTTCTGATGCTAACTTGTATGTAACGAAAAGGGATAGCAAGCTAGTTGTTGTCATTGTATATGTAGATGATTTGATCATTACAGGAGATCATCAAGAACTCATCAATCAAACTCGGATTAGTTTGGGAACTGAGTTTGAAATGACAGACTTAGGTCTACTCCATTTTTGTCTGGGAATTGAAGTATGGCAAAGGAAGAATGGCATTTTCATCTCACAACAAAAATATGCCAAAGAAATTCTCAAGGCATTTGGAATGATGGACTGCAAACCAACTAGCACACCTATGGAGGTAAATCATAAGCTATCTATGGATGGTAACATATCTGATGTAGATGCTAAGAAGTACAGGAAGCTCATTGGAAGTCTTATTTTTTTGTGCAACACTAGACCAGACATTTGCTATGCTGTTGGAGTGTTAAGTAGGTTTTCCAACAAACCTAAGGAGAGTCACTGGAATGCTGGAATGTGAATTCTAAGGTACATTGCAGGAACCTTGGATTTTGGTATTTTGTATACCACATGTGATACACTTCAAGGATATTGTGATTCAGATTGGGCTGGAGATTGTGATTCTAGAAAATCAGTTTCTGGATATTGTTTCTCACTTGGTTCAGGAATATTTTCTTGGGTAAGTAGGAAGCAACCAACTCTCGCACTCTCCTCCACTGAAGCAGAGTACAAAGAAGCTTGTTTTGCTTCTTGTGAGGCAGTCTGGTTAAGGAGAATTCTTGCATATCTAGGCTTTCCATCAAATATGGCGACTATACTCAAGTGTGATAATCAAAGTTGTATGACTATTGCAAAGAACCCAATATTTCATGCTCGCACCAAGCACATAGAAGTACAGTACCATTATATTCGTGAGCTAATTGAAGATGAAATTGTGGAGCTAGAATAGTGTCCAACAGAGGCAAATTGTGCTGACATATTCACTAAAGCACTTGGGCAGCTCAACAGGCATCTTCAACAGATGGGCATAGGACCGAGACCTACTTGATTTATCATTGGTAAACATTGAGCGGGCGTGTTAGTATATGATCAATGTCTACCCCTCATGATTGTATGCACATTTTCTAAGGCCCCCATTATGAGGAGAAGCCAAGTGTGCATTACCCAATTGATGGGAATCCCAACTTGCATGTTGGATGAAGGTCATATTGGACCATGTAAGGTATTGTAAGGAAAGGGAGTTACCAAGGTCCCCTATTGTGGGGTCCGAGGCAGCGGTGAGAAGCCTCGGATGGGGGGTCCAAGGGGGCCAGCGGGCCCCTTGGCGCTGGCCCCTTGGTGGGGGCCCGGGGGTAGCACCCTCGGCACGACGATAAAGGGAATATTCCATAGAATATTCCATTTTGGAGTAAAAAATCATTTATATTTGTTAGGTCGGTTCAACCGGTCTAAGCCGTGTATGCTAATTACGCGGGCGGTGGCCGCCCACACTTTACCACCCATGTATAGCCGTCCATGGAAGGCCACCCATGATCCTATATATACATGACTTCAGCACTACCTGAGATATCTAATTGAGCCAGCATACCTCTACCTTTTATCTCCCTATCTAGAGTTGTCTAGATCACCATTTAAGCTCTACCTTGAGAGCGCACGGGTGGACAACACCATCATCTTTGTACTTGCTGCTAGTAGAAAAATTGATGAGATTCTCCTATATCTGTTATCTTCTCTGCTATTGCTCCTGTGTTATATTGCATAACTATTGTCTTACAATAAATGGAGTGCTTCCCTGCCTCTTTTTCCAAGCTTCACTTGGTTTTATAGGTTGTTGGACTGCAGAAGCACACAAACAACACAAGGAAGAAGAAGAAGAAGCTTGGAGCACAGCACAATTCTGAATGAATTACCAAATGAATGTACAAAGATAAGTAACATATTAGGCTTATAGGCATATATAGAACCTTAGGGAAAAAACCTTCTAAAGAAGGAAAAAAGTACCCCGACAGTCCTAAGTGTGTTCACCCACATCACTACTGAAATATATCAACAAATCCCAGCTAGGATTGATGCGATGAAAAAGGAGCTGACACTCATGTATAAGGAAGTGCCAAACACTGTGGAAAAAGATCAATCCGCAGAAGGAAATAAGGCCAAAGCTTTGTGGAAAGCTGCAAACTTCTCCCTAGGCATAGCCTTCATGGAAAGGTCTGCAACGTTTTTTGTGTGGGCACATATGCCAAACTAATCTCTCCAACAGAGAACCTCTCCTTGACATAATGATAGTGCACCTCAATGTGCTTTGTATGAGCATGGAACATGTCGTTCCTGGCAATTACCAGTGTGCTTTGACTGGCAGTGATGATGGTTGTGCAGAAGACTAACCAACATCCAAATCAACCAAAAGGTGTCTGAGCCACACACACTCAACAATTGCTATTAAAGCTGCCCTGTACTCATCCTCACAACTAGAAGTGGCCACAATAGGCTTCTTCTTGCTAAACCAAGATATGCACGAGCTACCAAGCATGAAGAAAAAGCCACTGATGGACACATGAGTGTCATAACAACCAACCCAATCACAGTTAGAAAAACCATGTAAATTTTGTGGTAATGATCCTCCCTTGGGACAAAACAATCCAAGTAGTCGGTTACCAGTCAAGTAGTGAAAGATGGGCTTAACTACCTGCCAATGCTTGAGGCTTGTGCAATGCATAAACCTGCTCATATGAGAGACAAAAAAATGAATATCAGGCCATATTATGCATAAGTAGATCAAGCATCCAATAGCCTACCGATAGAGAACAACATCAAATGCATCTCTAGCATCAGGTAGACTCAACCATAAACATGTTTCCATACGAGCGACAATAGATTTGCAATCTTCAAGGCCAGAAAACTCCAATAATGTGTTAACCTATTTTGTTTGACACAAAGCTATTCCCCCATCAACTTTCATAGACTACATGCCCAAATAATGATGCAAATGCTCAAAATCCAACATCTCAAAAGAGGCATGAAAATCAGCCTTAAATTCAGCAATATGCCTCTCATTAGGACTAGTGAGTAGCATGTCATCCACATACATAAGAATGATTAGAAGAACATCATTAGCACTCCTAACATATAAGGTGCACTCATTTGGACTAATTTCAAAACCATGTGTAATCAAGTAGCCATGTATCTTTTCATACCAAGCACATGATGCTTGCTTTATACAATTAAATGCCTTCTTCAACCTGCACACTTTGTTTTCATGCCCTTTTTGCAAAAAACCACAAGTTACTTGAAACATTACGACAATGTACAATAGAGATGAGTCTCTTTTTCCTCCCAACCATATGCCACCACAAATGTAACTAGAGTCCACAAGTGTGTGTGCTATCTCCACCATTCCTTTAATATCTTCCACTAGAATCTACTAGTGGTTGAATTGATCTCGACCATTGCTTTAGTACCTTCCACTAGAGTCCACTAGTGGTTGGTGTACTCGTCACTCAATTTAAGTCTCTCTGAACTCAAGTTAACTCATGTTAAGTTGACTTAGAAGGTTCTTTGGGCAAAATGCTCTCCCCATGCTCCCCATGGGGGTTGAACCCAAGACCTCCTCTTTCACATCCTTGAAACTTAACCATTGGGTTAATTGGTTCACTTGTTTGAGAAAGCACATGGACTTATGCTTAAGTCTAAATCTCCAAATCTTTGGCCATACACATGAGTCACCGAACAATGTCCGATTTGAGAACTTTCTGAACTGATCGGACCCTTAGATCCCAGACTTACTTTATTACATTCCTTTCCCCTTGGGAAAGATTTTCATCCTAAAAAATAAAGCTATATAATACTCTAGACATCCCCCGAGCGTCATGTACAAATTGTACATGATCATCTCTGTGTGTTGTTTCCTCATATCCTTCCCCTTAAGAAGTCTAATAGAAGATCATCTTAAAGGTGGAAAACCATCTTAGTGGTGCCTACTATCTCCCATGTATACCTAGTTTTCAAACTATTACTCCCATAACATATAACATCATCAAAATGAACTAAGTCAATATGATATATCTTATATGGAGTAATAATAAAAAAAAATGTAAGATGCCAAGCTCATAGGTTTGACCATACCAAAATTGTTGGAAATCAATGTCACATCAGTCGAAAATCCTATTAGGGCAGAAACCCTAATTTTGGTACTTAGTCATTTTTGGCACAAAAATTGGGTAAAATTTTAAGAGAGCTTTCTAATGGTATATGACATGAAGTCATCAAAGATCAGATTTGGGAGAAAACACTAACCCTAATTTTTTGCTAATTTAGGGTTTTTACCTCATTTGATAGCTCTCAGCTTGCAGGTCATGAAAATGTAATCAGTTCATTCATCAGGTGGTCAGAAGTGTGAAAAAGCAAGCCAGAAGCACTTTTTAACGATTAAATTAGAATAAAGCAAAAGCAATTTAAAAAGCGATGAGATTAAAATAAAGTGCTTTTTAGTGAGATTTTTGCATGGAGCTTTAAAACCTATATAAGAGAGTCTTGTTTCACTTTGTTAGACATCCCAACACAAGCTAACACTAGCTTAGGCCTCTACAGGCGGTGGTGGTGCTCTAGCACTCATGGGACAACCATGGTGCACTTTAGGAGCAGCTATGGAGCTATGTTGAGGAGAAGCTATGAAGTTCTTCTTGGAGAAGAGTGTGCTCACACTCTTGCTTATGGAGAAGACTTACCTATCAACAGCTTTCTGGTGTGGATCAGCCATCTACATTATGTATTTGAAGATTGTCTTCTACATGAAGATTTTGGTGTACTTCAAAGACATTGGATAGAGCTTAACATAAGATTGTATCTTATGTTAACTATTCAGGTACATACTCTCTTTATGCACACAGGCACTACTTGGAGCTTATGGAGGTAGTGACATCCATATCTAAAGGAGTCCTATTCGGCATACATAAAGGAGAATCAGTACATGCATGCTACATGCATCAGATGAGGTGTTAGAGAAGGTGTTTCTACATGAGTATGAGGATATTGTCAGCAACATGTTAGCATTCTATGCTAATTCTGTAAGTATGTGATCTTTCACACACACATCTGATTTAGGGTCTTACATAGCCTAAAATCAGATTAGGGTTTGCTGAATATCAGTTTTAAACTGATCTTTCCTCTTTCTACCACTCATAAACACTCCTCTACAACCTATCAGGTCATACATCTCATACATATTCAGATTTCTGTCTGTACATCTGAATATTCTTGTAAATACTATACATACACTCTTCCATCTATTTCTGTTCACATAGAGTGGTTGAGATTTTGACTCCCACATTGTAAAAAGACATTTGTATATATGATGGTGTGAGTAAGCAGTGGCTTACGTAGCACTTTGAACATGTTGTCTGATCTCTCTCTCTATCTTTGTCTCATCATTGTATGATTAAGTGTTGTATGTTTATGTTTGTCAATATTGGAAGATACTTGAATCTGTGTTGTAGATCCTGGACCTATGGGACCTGTGGAATTTAGTTATGGGCCTACCTAATTTCCAACATTTGGTATTAGAGCTCCCAGTTTTACAACATATGGTTTTAGAGCATCCTCTAAAATTTGACATATGACATACACACTTAATCTAGATGAATAGAGATTTGAGATTTAGACAATTCAGTCACATGTTTATTTATCAGTGTGGAGTATGAAGTTGATGATCTGTTAACAGCCAAATACTTTTGGAAGTGTGAAGATACTTTACAGAAGTATTGCATGAAGACCAAGAATTGATGAAGAGAATGCTACTTCAAATTCAAGGAAAAACAATGGTTTGGAGAAGATGAAGGAACCAAATCAACATCAAATCACAGATATTAGTTTCTACTATCAGATTGTCATTTGCAACTCATATCTTAGAAGAGCAGATATGAAGAGATTTGAAAGATTCAAGAAGTGCTTGAAAGTTAAAGCATTAGCTACATCAAAACAGGTATCTAGAGGTTATTCTTGACAGTTTTGATAGATGATTATTTCATGGCAAGAAAGCTCATCTAAGAAGACAAATTTGGATATTATATCAGTTTTGTTTTCAGTCAACATAAGGTTGGAAGTATTTTTGATTAGATTATCTACCTAGAGAGGTAATTTAGCATTCAACCAACTCAAAGAAAAGGTTGGTGAATTCAGTCATATCAGTTACATTTTAAGTAGAGTGTTGATTCCTCATATGCTGAGATGGAGCTCAGATGGTAGAAGCATGTTTTATCTTCTATATTTACTTCCATTTATATGCCATGTTTGCTTTTTCTCTTACTCTTAGCACTAGAGGAAGAGAAAAATTCATTTGAAGAAGTTAAGAAGTGCTTGCTACTTCAAGATGAAGAGAACAAAAGGAATGGAAGAGAAGTTTGAAGATGTTAACATCATCAAGTGGAAAAAGATGCAGAAAAAGAAAGTCCAACAATTCTAAAGGGAAAGTAAAACTTCCTTTTCTCTTATAATTTCCATATACTTTTCCTACTTTTATCCTCTACATCCAAAGACAAGTCTACGAGAACATCTTGTGTGAAGAAGATAGTTTAAAGAAGAAGCAGTTTCTTGTTTTGCATTATACTTGGTCAGTTTTCGTAGGTTTTGACAAAGAATTGCATTGAGAGAAAGAAAGGCAACAGATATCTAAGACAATTTATATGTTTTGACTCATATGTGTATGAGTTACGTTTTAGTTGAAGATTTTGAGCAGGCAGCTTCTATGTTCCCTCAAAGAATTCTTGGAGTGTCAATTCAGAGCTACTTGGTATATGACAAGTTACAAAGAAGTATATTTTTTCTTTTATCTAACTCTTGAGGTAAAAGAGTATTTATAGCAGATGTTGGAGACTTGGAGTGAGGTTTTTTGAGTTTGGAAAATTTACCTCATATTCGGTATACTCAGAAAATGCAGAGTTTTTCGGGATGAAAATTCAAAAAATTCAATATTTTTAGAATTTCAGTTTTTTTTTTTAAATTCAGAATTTCACATTTTCAAAAAAAATTCAGAATTTCAGTATTTTGAAAAAATTTAGAAAATTCATTATTTTCAAGAAAATTTAGAAAAATTCAGATTTTGTGATGTACCAATCACATGGAGAATCTACTTTCTATGATTGTCTTGACTTTTGGATACATGCTTGTATTCAAAAAGGTGTTCCATCAAATCCTATCACTTGACTGATAAGTGGAGTTAGCCAAAAGAAAGCCAAGCATACACTATCACATTTCACCCGGGAAGAATATGAAGATATGAAGTATCAACTTACAACTTTTGGAGTTCTCAAGGTGAGAGTTTGTCCACTTATGTTTCAAGTAGGAGTTGCAGGATTCTTGGAAAGGATCTAGTTGAAGAAAAGTTTTACAACTTTATGTAAGAAGCATGGATACTTAGAGACATTCAGGTTTCAAATCAAGCATTCAATCATGAAGGTTTGATGAGAGCAGATTCTACACAAGTATTTTGTTAGAGAGATCTTGTATGATCTTGATCTTGAGTATTTTTGAGTCAGATGTCTATCTTTTGTTTGTAAAATTCTTAACATTGGAAGAAGTAAGTCAAAGATTCAGATTCTATCAGATTAGTGTTGCAGAGAAATAGAAGAAGATACTTGTTATGTTGCAGAAGATTATGAATCTTAGAATGCTTTCAGAAAGGTTTTTGTTATGATAGGATCAACTAACCTTATTCTAGATTTTGGAAAGCTGAGGAATGGCAGGGAAAGCTATTGGCATCTGTACAGTGCTATTAAAAGGGTTCAGTATTGAGCACTAAAGATCAGATTTATTGAACGAAGGAAGACGTCATAGATTTCATAAGTCTGATTTACTTTAAAGGAATTTGGATACTAGTGTTAAATCATCCAGGGGAGTGATGAAACATGAAGACTTATTTTCAGCCATATGTGAAAGGATGCAGAATCATACCTACAGGTATTCCTATATTTCCTGTATCAGTTTCTCTTTATGTTCCAGCTTTGAAAGAAGAAGGAAGAAGGAGAATGTTTGAAGAAAGTTCCTGTGACTTGTTCCTATTCGGGAGAAAGTTCCAGAGTTCTATTGAAGAGAAGCTTGATATTTCAGAGAGGTATGTTACTTATGAGGTGCACACATATATGATTATATCAGACTCTGAAGGAAAGAGGTATGAAAGACTTATAGATAGAATAAGGATGAAGACAAGATGACATCAAAGATATGAAATTTTGGTGAGACTCATGAGAGTTGGATGAGTTGAGTTGAGTACAGTTAGAGATGAACCAGCTAGTGTTCATAATACACTAAGTTATGAGTTGTCAGTCACAAGTCCCAGGATGGATTCAGTTTCTGATTTTGTTTAGTGTATCTACATGACACAACACAAGTACGTTGAGAAACCTTTCTTAAGGTAAATGCAAATATGTGAATCCTAGTGTATGCTTACATGTTTGAGAAGATATGAGATAGCAGATTCAAAGTCAATACCGAATCGTAGAAATAGAGATATGGGACGAATACATATGTTGTCAAGCAATGATTGCTTGATGTATGCTAACACTATTGGATATCTAGTTTGCATATTTTCTTAGGTATTATGGTTCATATTCAGCAAATTCAGATTTTTGAGGTTTGAAGAAGTTCAAATTCAGTTTTGAAGAAGGCTTTTGAAGATAAAGTTGGAAGGTCAATTCTAGAGGACAAGTTTGAAGCTTATGTCAGTTTAAAGATGAATGAAGTTACATATCTAGTTCAGTTTGTACCAATATGACATTGCAGGGAGGATTGTTGGAAATCAATGTCACATCAGTCCAAAATCCTATTAGGGCAAAAACCCTAATTTTGGTACTGAGTCATTTTTGGCACAAAAATTGGGTAAAATTTTTATTCGCCTATCTTGTAGAGCATGAAGAGAGCTTTCTAATGGTATATGACATGAAGTCATCAGAGATCAGATTTGGGAGAAAAACCTCACCCTAATTTTCTGCTGATTTAGGGTTTTTATCTCATTTGATAGCTCTCAGCTTGGAGGTCATGAAAATGTAATCAGTTCATTCATCAGGTGGTCAGAAGTGTGAAAAGGCAAGCCATAAGCACTTTTAACGATTAAATTAAATTAAAGCAAAAGAAATTTAAAAAGCGATGAGATTAAAATAAAGCGCTTTTTAGTGAGTTTTTCGCATGGATATTTAAAGCCTATATAAGAGAGTCTTGTGTCACTTTGTTAGACATCCCAACACAAGATAATGCCAGCTTAGGCCTCTACAGGAGGTGGTGGTGCTCTAGCACTCATGGGGCAGCCATGGTGCACTTTAGGAGCAGCTATGGAGCTATGTTGAGGAGTAGCCATGAAGTTCTTCTTGGAGAAGAGTGTGCTCACACTCTTGCTTATGGAGAAGACTTACCTATTAGCAGCTTGGTGGTGTGGATCAGCCATCTACATTATGTATTTGAAGATTGTCTTCTACGTGAAGATTTTGGTGTACTTCAAAGACATTGGATGGAGCTTAACATAAGATTGCATCTTATGTTAACTATTCAGGTACATATTCTCTTTACGCACACAGGTACTACTTGGAGCTTATGGAGGTGGTGGCATATCTAGAAGAGTCCTATTCGGCATACATAAAGGAGAATCAGTACATGCATCAGATGAGGTGTTAGAGAAGGTGTTTCTACATGAGTATGAGGATTTTGTCAGCAACATGTTAGCATTCTATGCTAATTCGGTAAGTATGTGATCTTACACACATCTGATTTAGGGTCTTCCATAGCCTAAAATCAGATTAGGGTTTGTTGAATATCAGTTTTAAACTTATCTTTCCTCTTTCTATCACTCATAAATACTCTTTTATAACCTATCAGGTCATACATCTCATACATATTGAGATTTCTATCCCTACATATGAATATTCTTGTAAATTCTGTACATACACTCTTCCATCTATTTTTGTTCACATAAAGTGGTTGAGATTTGGACTCCCACATTGTAAAATGACATTTGTATATATGATGGTATGAGTAAGCAGTGGCTTATGTAGCACTTTGAACACGTTGTCTAATCTCTCTCTATCTTTGTCTCATCATTGTATGATTAAGTGTTGTATGTTTATGTTTGTCAGTATTGGAAGATACTGGAATCTGTGTTGTAGATCCGGGACCTATGGGACCTGTGGAATTTAGTTATGGGCCTACCTGATTTCCAAAAAAAATGGAGATAATAAACCATAAAATCCTATGAAATATAGAACAAAATCCCATAAAAAGTGACTCCAAACCCATCTAGACCTAAGATTATAGACTTACCCTCATTGCACTCTAGGTCTTCCTAACCCTGAGTGTACTCACAAGCGATAGTTTTTACCTAAACCATCCTTGTGATCTATGCATATCCATCATCCTATCTCACATAAAAGAATTCCTTGGAAGTAAAATGAATTCTCTACATTTCACTAACCATTAATTCTTCGGTTTGTCATCCATTTCCTTAGGACTAAGCTCTGTTGGAAGAGCATTTATTTGCACTAAAGCAAACTCTATAATTTTCTCTTCCCTCCAATTTGCCATATAAATGAAAAAAAGCATTCCTACCTAAGATTTAGATAATGTCTAAGCAACCATCCTCCGAATCGATGTGCAATCATCATCCTCATGATAAAACACCAACTAAGATTTTGGTAACCAAATAAGTTAGATCTATCTCTATCTCCTAGAAACCCTAAAAAGAAGATTCATAACTCTACTCGTAGTCTCACTAATGTCAATAACTAGATCATCTCATTTATTCAAGGACCATCACTAGAAATAAACATGACTACTTCTCTCTAGAGTCTGAAAGTGAGACTCAATCTAACCCCCATAATTAACTAATCTCCTTATTGCCTTTGATAGAAGAGTGCCACTCCTATCTAGACAATCTAAACATAAGAAAGTCAAACTCTCTCTCTCTCTCTCTAATCTCGTCTAAGGAAAGAGCTCTAATAGTGGAGTTTATTCCACTTTCCCTTTCCCTTTGAAAGAGATTCTATTGAATCCAATTGCTCTTATCATCCATAGCTAAGAACATACACATAAGTTATCCATCTTTTTTCCTTCAAAATGTTGGAGTTAGACATCTGCGCAAGCACGTGAACAACACAAGGAAGAAGAAGAAGCTTGGACATCAACACACAATACTGAATGTATTACTAGAGAATGTACAAAGATAAGTAGCCCATTAGGGCAATAGGCGTATATACAAGCCGGGGGAAAAAAACCTCCTAAAGAGGGAAAAAAGTGCCCCGATAGTCCTAGTGTATTCACACACACCACTACCTAAATATATCAACAAATTCCCCCTGGGAGTGATGCGGTGAAGAAGGAGCTGGCACTCATGTATAACGAAGTGCCAAGCTATGTGGAATCAATCCATAAAAGGAAGTAAGGCCAAAGCTTTGTGGAAAGCTTCAAAATTCTCCTTGGGCAGAGCCTTCGTGAAAAGGTCCGCAATGTTCTCCTGCGTGGGCACATATGCCAAGCTAATCTACCCAGCAGAGAACCTCTCCCTTACATAATGATAATGCACCTCAATGTGCTTAGTGCAAGCATGGAACACAGGGTTCCTCGCAACCGCCAATGCACTCTGACTGTCAGTGAAGATGGTGGTGGGAGAAGACTGAACAACACCCAAATCAGCCATAAGGGGTCGGAGCCACACACACTCAACAATCGTTGTGAAAGCTGCCCTATACTGAGCCTCACAACTGGAAGTGGCCATAGTAGGCTGCTTCTTTCTCAACCAAGATAATACATGAGCTACCAAGCTTGAAGCAAAAGCCACTAGTGGACACACGAGTGTCATAGCAACCAGACCAATCAGACTCAGAAAAATCATGCAAATCCGACGGTAGTGATCCCCCCTTGGGATAAAACAACCCAAGCGGCCGAGTACCACTCAAGTAGCAAAAGATGCGCTTAATCGCTTGCCAATGCTTGACTCTTGTGCAATGCATAAACCTGCTCATTGTGAGATAGCAAACTGAATATCTAGCCGAGTAATGCATAAGTAAATCAAGCATCCAACAACATGTTGATAGAGAACAACATCAAATACATCTCGAGCATCCTCAAGACTCAATTGTAAACCCGTCTCCATAGGAGTGGCAATAGGCTTACAGTCTTCAAGGCTAAAACGTTGCAATAATGTGTCAATATATTTCGTTTGACACAAAGCCATTCCACCATCAACGTGCATAAACTGAATTCCCAAATAGTGATGCAAATGCCCCAAATCAGACATCTCAAAAGAGGCATGTAAATCAGCCGTAAAATCAGCAATATGCCTCTCATGAGGACCAATGAGCAGTATGTCATCAACATAAACCACAATTCACAGAAGTATATCATTAGCACACTTAATATATAAGGTGCTTTTAGTTGGACTGTTCTCAAAACCATGTGCAATTAGACAGGCATGTATCTTTTCATACTAAGCACATGGTGCTTGCTTTAAGCCATATAATGCCTTCTTTAACCTGCACACTTGGTTCTCATGCCCTTTCTGCACAAAGCCACGGGGCTGAAAAACATACACTTCTTCATGCAAGTTTCCATTTAGAAATGCTGTTTTGATATCCAACTGATGTACATTCCAAGCATGATGAGTTGCAAGTGCACTACGAATACTAGTCATTCGACAAGTAGGTGCAAAGATATCATCAAAATCAATGCCTCTTTCCTGCGCATAACCCTTTGCAACAAGCCTAGCCT
>CM035416.1:78341530-78404030 GCA_020310875.1 Ceratopteris richardii
TGTCTGTGCTACTACGTCTGTTTGTCTCCGTATTGCAGGACCGTCCACTGCGTTTCAGAACTTTTCGATGTACATGCTTGCTAAGCCTGCACCGTGGTCCGTGATGGGTCTTGCCGTCTTTCCCACGCTCCCAAAGGCTGTAGCTTTACTTTCCTAATTAATTTGATGCTAATTTTCTCTCACAAGAAAAAAGAATCTTACTCATGAAGTCGATGACCTGCGATGCTGCCAGATATAAATTGTATACTGAATCGTCTGAACTGGATTGCCAAGATCATGCCAGCTCATATGATGTACGTCATGAGTTTTAGTCTCTTATATCCAAAGCAATCTGTTTGGAACACGTGAACACTTTCCAGGAATACGGAAAGCAGGATACACGCAAAATGTTCTATTCTCTAAAGTACTGAGGAAATTGCTAGATGTAAAGATGAAATTTCAATAGTTCGATGTCATAACCACAACGCGCTAAATATAGTGCCACCATGAATATCATGGGAATTTCAAAAGAATGTTCATCTTACCTTCTAAGGTTATTGAGCTAGATGATGGGAAATAATTGATGCTCTGGCTCTGCGTTTCATTTAGTTCTATGATTAAGTTCGACAATAAAATATTTCAGCTCCACATTTTGCTTAATTCTGAGCTGTTGTAGTTGATGTCCCATCTCTAGAGCTAAGTTGCAGTCATTGATATTCTAGCTCTTCGTCTCAATCAGGATAGAGAACCATGCATCTGCAGTTGCTATTCTAGGTTTGAGGTAAACTTTAGATGGCATTTACTTTACAAACTGGATTTAGATAGCATTTTAAACATTGGATGGCTTTTTCGCTGTTCACTGTTTGATTGTAAACTAAACCTCCATAGCATTCTGACAATTGAATAATGGAGTTCAAGAAGTCATCTTCTATACATACAAAATTTCTCTTAATTTGAAAAGGAATCCAATCGTGGATACCTAAGATTATTCAACTTATTTTGCAAATCTTTTTAACGTGAAAAACAAACATAATCGAGAGTGCGAAATGGTGCGAATATTTGAATAAGCTGAACGTGTAGCCTTGGTCCCGACGGGGATACATAGAAGTGCTACTTAGTCATAATGATGATGGATTCAAGGTGATCATAGGCTTACGTGCTAGAGGTTCTTATGAGGAGGTTTTAGCTGAAAGATGAAAGATGTTACCCAACAAAATTGCACGACGATCTCAGAAACAAACACAGCGAAAGAAGAAACGAAGAATCGAGAACATGGTGCAAAACATTACGCACTTTTAGTTTGAGCTTCAGAGGTTCTGATAAGAAAACACTTACGTGTTCAAGGCTAAAAATTTCAAGCGGCAATGGAGTAAAAACATAAACGCAGACCTTCAGAGAAAAAAAAAAACAAAAACAAGAATCAGATTGAATTCAATTATGACAAAAGCTCGTTGTCAATATAGTTCACTTCATCAAGCCTTGATTGACAGTGGAAAATGTTAACTTTAAAATTTATTTACGATTAGAGAAAGAGTTAATGATTTAAGCTTAGAAGGAGTAGAAATTGTGTCACACCGATAGGTGATGTCTTTTCTTGACTGGAGAGTCCTTTGAAAAACTTAGATATGAGAGAATAAACTAAAGATAATGCAAGCAGACCTATACTGGAAAGGAAAGTAAATCAATTCTGCTACGAAAATTAACTGTTGAGAAGAAAGGTACGCCTGATACGCTGACATAAAACAGAAGAGCTCTTTAAAGATAAACAAAAAGGATTAATGTAGACAGTTATCCGAGCGAAATGGAAGTATTCAACGGGAATCTTGTTTGCAGATACCTATTATCCCAATAATTGTGCGAGCGAGTATCGCAGCATGATTGAGAGCCATGAAGCTTCTCGCTTCTGCTTGAACGGAGGAATGTCTGAAGATTGAGTGTCTTCTCTGATCTGAGACCTACGAGGCTCAGACTTTGACTGAGAGAGTCGTTGCGCGACTTATTATTGGAGGCGATTTGATGTGCAGCCGTATTCGTAAACGACAGATATTAATCCACAGGAAAGGTGGCCATCGGTAAAATGGAAATGGGATATAATGGAAGAAAAACGCGACATGTGCTTTCAGCGTCCATGAAGGATGGCGAGGAGGCCGCAGACGGCAGTTAAAGAACTAGAAAGCAAGCGCAAAGAGGGTGAAGGTGGTAATCAGTTGAAATGGACACCAACGGGTGAAGCAACGAAGCCATAGTTTAGCTCTGACGGAGAGAGCTGCGGTATATGCAAGTGAACTCAAAAAAACAGACGACAGGAAACGATGATCTTCGCGCCACTACCGCACTAGAGCCCTTTACCTCTATGTGAACATCGTATCACCCTCCCAACTGATAAGCTTATGCCCAATTTTTAAAACCCCCCTCGAAGGTCTGCATTTTACAATCTGAGGTGACCTTAGGTACTACTTCTACGTTTCTCTCCTCTGTGATCTCTCTCTCTCTCTCTCTTTTTGCATTTCGGAAGTCCATTCTCGTTATAGGATAAAATACTTCTATACAATGGCACCCCTTGTCCCCTCTATGCCGGCCATAATTAACCTCTTGAGGAGAAAATTCTCGGACATGGTGTTTTAAATGCAGTACAAGTCACCTGATTTGAAGGTAACTATTAATAAAAAATACTTGATATAAAGGAATAATGTTATTTCATGTTGAGACTATGAGATTGGAGAAGTGTTTATGTTCATACATATTAATTAGATACTATCTCTTAACATATTTAAGTTTGTTTAGGCAATGGAAAACTTCCGTCATTATTAGTCTAATGGGTTATGGGGATCAAGTATGCACACAAACAACATGATGAAGAAGAAGAAGCTTAGGAGCATGATGAAGAAGAAGAAGAAGCTTAGGAGCACAACATTGGGTACATTATTAAGTGTGGGATATAAAAATTAAGTAGTTCGTTATGGATATGGGCATATATACAAGCTAGGGAAACATCCTTCTATAGAGGAAAAAACGTGCCCCATTACCAGAAAAAGGGGGGCATAGCGACACCCCTGAATTGAAAAGAAAAACGGGGACCGTCGCATAAGCGACGGCCCTGTTTTTTTATTATAAAGAACTGTCGTCGCATAAGTGATGTTAGCGTCGCTTATGCGATGCTAAAACTATGCGTCACAAATAGCGTCGCTAATTAGCGATGCTATTTGCGACATTGGCAAACTCGTTGTGATGCTTTAGTGTCGCATAAGCAACGTCCTGTGTTCCAGAGCGTCGCATGAGCGACGCTCTGGACTCCTGGCACATTTGTGCTGGGATTTGGATGCACACACACACAGAGAGAGAGAGAGAGAGAGAGAGAGAGAGAGAGAGAGAGAGAGAGAGAGAGAGAGAGAGAGAGAGAGAGAGAGAGAGAGAGAGAGAGAGAGCGAGAGAGAGAGAGAGAGAGAGAGACTCCTTGAAGCCACGTACGCACACACACACACATACACACACATATAGATGCATACACACACATATACACACATAGACACACACACATACACATAGACACACACACATACACACACATACACACACACACACACATATACACACTAATTTACATACACACATACACATGCATACACACACACATATACACACATAGACACATGCATACACACATAGACACACACACATACACACATAGACACACACACATACACATACACACACATATACACATATACACATATACACATATACACATATACACATATACACATATACACATATACACACACAAATAGACACATACACACGCACACACACACACACATCAACACACATTTACACACACACATCAACACTCATTTACACACACACATACACATGCATACAGACACATATATATAGATACACATGTATATACACACATAGACACACACATACACACATAGACACACACACACACACACATAGACATACACACACATACACACGCATACACACGCATACACACACACACACATACACACACACATATATATATATATATATATATATATATATATATATATATATATATATATATATATATATATATATATATATATATATATATATATATATATATATATATATATATATATATATATATATATATATGCATACACACACACACACACACGTAAAGAGACATACACACACACATCCACATACAATTATACACATGCATACATACATGCTTACATGCATACATACATGCTTACATGCATACACACACATACACACGCATACACACGCATACACGCATACACACATACACACATACACACATATATGCATACACACACACACGTAGAGAGACATACACATACATGCATACATAATGCATATGCATATGCATACATACATACTTACATGCATACACACACATACACACGCATGCATACATATGCATACATAATGCACATGCATATGCATACATACATGCTTACATGCATACACACACATACACATGCATACACACATACACATACACATACACACACATATATGCATACACACACATAGAGAGACATACACACACATACACATACATGCATACATATGCATACATAATGCATATGCATATGCATACATACATACATACATGCATACACACACATGCATACATAATGCACATGCATATGCATAGATACATGCATACACATACACACACATAGACACATAGACACATACACACACATAGATACACACACATATACACACAGATTTACACACATACACATGCATACACACACATACACACACACACACACATAGACACACACACACACATACACACACATATACACACACACATACACACATAGACACATACACACATAATGCATATGCATATGCATACATACATAATTAAATGCATACACACACATACACACACATATGCATACATAATGCACATGCATACATACATGTATACACATACACACATAGACACATACACACACATAGACACATACATACACATAAACACATACACACTCATAGACACATACACACTTACACACACACATCCAGACACATTTACACACACATATACACATGCACACAGACACATATATATAGATACACACGTATATACACACATAGACACACACACACACATACACACATAGACACACACACACACACACACACACTTACACATACACACACATACACACACACGCACACACACTTACACACACACACATCCACACACATCCACACACATCCACACACATGTTGGAGCAAACCAATCACAAATTGGTGATTATACAGATCTTGGAGAATGCTTATGGTCAGAATGAAGCAAAGGAAGACACTTGCAAAGTGAAGAAGAATTCAGGATGTTGTCTTGTACACATATGTACATATAAGTGAAGAATTTTGTAAGCTAAGTATAGTTAAATCCTTAGGATGATAAGGAGTAGAGTCATAGACGCGAGATGAGTCTAAAGTCGTGTATATATAAGATAATTATGACAAGAAATGAAAGAGAGAAAGTAATAGAGTCATTTTGTAGATGACAATTTTCAGGAAGATGTGTGGAGAGTTTTTTCCCAGAAAATAGCGACGGGTTTTTCTCTGAGTGCTCTCTGTCTGATCATGTGGATCAGAAATCCTTTTGTACACATCTAATTGAGAAGCTAATGAAGCTATGTCTAGAGTTTCAGAATCTAATTCCTCTCCTATTGTGAGAATGATCATTAGGAACATTCATATGTAGAATGTGAGAACTGAAGCCTGAAAGTAGCGCACTTTTCCGTCTCAGTATTTTGATCAGATCTGAGTGTATACTGTAAAGTTTTTAATGAGTGAGCACTTAAAATTTAAGTTAGAAGATAAGGAAGCTATGGCTAAAAGCATTTAGCAAAACGGGTTTCAGATTGGGAGAAATCAAGTTAAGAAGTTGGCTATGTCGAAGGCGCAACTTCTGAGAGTCATTTTCTGACATGTATTTGATCTTAATGATCAAATTAAACTTTTGGTGATTAGTTTTGAGAACTAATGACTAGTATGATTGCGCAAAGGTATTGCTAATACTTGTGCATCATTTACTTGAAGAAATTTGAAGATTTGTGCAGGTAAAGAAGTTGATATCTGAAGCAGACTTTCTGAAGTTGACACTTCTTCACTCAGAGAAGTGTTGTTTGAAGTTTTTGTAAAGAAGAACATTGTTTGTGTAAAGTTTGGTTTATAACTGACATAGAAGTGTTCTTAAGTCAGTATAGATCAAACCTTTGGAGATTAAGAGGTCTCCAACAGTGGTATCAGAGCTAAAGGTGAAGTACAAGAGAAGAAAAGATAATCGAAGTTCCGACTGGTGCAGATATTGAAGATCTTCCAAATCAAAGGAGGATAAGGACAAATTATTGAAGATAACTTGCAGAAGTTCATAGTACAAGTTCGAAAGAATCAAAAAGGACAAAGATTATATCAAAGGTACACTTTCTCCTCATAAACCATAGTAATTGCAGATACAGAAAGTCAAGGATGGGAGAAAGCTTGCAGATTGATAAACTAGATAGGGAGAACTATCCAGCATGGTCCATGAGGATGGAAGCACACCTCATGAGCAAAGACCTTATAGCATTTATTACAGGAGATGAAGAAAAACCTGAATTTGCAGATCCTAGTATTCCTACTAGGGAAGAGCTTGCAATGTTGAAGACTTGGATGAGAAAGGATGCTCAAGCAAGGAGTATCATCTACATGGCTGTAAATGATTACCTTTTACCTCACATCAGAGGTTTGGAAAGTGCTACAGATGTTTGGAATGCCTTGGAAGAGCATTTCCAAAATACAACTAAGTCTAGGAAGTCCTCACTATGGGCTGAGTTCACAACCTTCAAGAAGAAGAGTTCACAATCAATTTCAGATTATGTGGCAAGGATGAAAGATATTGCAGATAGCTTGGGAGCAGTGGATGAAGACATTGAAGAGGAAAAGTTGGTAAGACAAATACTTACAGGTCCAAGAGGTGATGAGAAGTGGAAGCCTTTTATATTGTCCATAGAGTTGTCACTTGATCATTTTACTCCTGATCTTAATCAATTGCTAGGACACATGCTAACCTTTGAGCAGGATCTTAAAGGAGACAATGATAGAAGTACAAGTCAAGCTATGTACTCCAAAGACAAGAAAAAGAATGGCAAGGGAAAGCAATCAAATGATGATGAAGGGAATTCAAATCAAGCTAACTTTACAAAAGGGAAGATGAACTTCAGAGGTAAAGGAAGAGGAGGTAAGAACAAAGATAATGCTAAAGCTTGTTGGATTTGTGGCAGAACAAATCATTTGGCAAATGATTGTTGGTATAACAATCAAAATGGTGGAAGCAATAATCAGAATTATAGTCAAAGAGGTAGAGGAGGCAGAAATCAAAGAGGCAATTTCAGAGGAAGAGGAGGTAGGACATCATATGGTAGAGGAGGTGGAAGAAACTTCCAATCTCAGTCCTACAACAATAATTATTACAATTATGCATCAGATCAGAAAGATGATATGACTCTTATCTTGAATGCAACTCATGAATCAATGGGAGAAGATCAAAGAGTGTTTTATATTGACTCAGGGTGTAGCAACCATCTGAGTGGGAATCTATCCTTGATGACTGATATGGAAGCAAGGGTGAATGGACATACAGTTCAAACAGGTGACAATACCAAACATAAAGTGGAGAGCATTGGATCAGTGAAGACAAAGAGTGGAAGTACACTTCTGAGCAAGGTACTTTATGTTCCTACTATTCCTAAAAATTTGATAAGTGTAGGGCAAATTGTGGAGAAAGGATATGAAGTAAGATTCACAAATGATGGTGTCTATGTACAAGATCCAAATCAGGGATATAGAAACATAATTACAGGTAAAAAGGAAGGAAGATTGTTCACTCTCAAAGTCCAAGGTAATGTGGGACATGCATTATTTACCTATGGAAGTCAAAAGGTATCTGAATTAGACCTATGGCATAAAAGGCTAGGTCATTTCAATGAGAGAGCTATAAAGGAGATGTCAAAGAATCAGGTGGTGCTTGGATTGCCAAACATTGAGGGGCAACATATGGTGTACAAGTGTGAAGCTTGTCAATTAGGTAAAGCACATAAAGGTTCTTATAACAAATCAGGGTACAAGCATTCAAATATGCTTGAATTGGTTCATACAGATGTATGGGGACCCTCAAGGGACTATAGCATAAATGGATCCAGATATTATGTGTTGTTTGTTGATGATGCAACCAGGTGGATTACTTTGTATGTAATCAAGGATAAATCAGAAGTTTTCAAGACATTCAAACATTTTCATGCTTATGCAGAAAGGATCACAGGGCAAAAGCTCAAGAGGTTGAGATCAGATGGAGGGGGAGAGTATTTCTCTAAAGAGTTTGATGATTATTTGTGGAATGCAGGTATCAAAAGAGAAGTAACTTGCAGGTACTCCCCTCAACAGAATGGAGTAGCAGAAAGGAGGAATAGGACTCTTGTAGAGTTTGCAAGAGCCATGATGAAGGAAAAGAATTGTCCAAATTACTTATGGGCAGAAGCCATTAACACTGCAACATATCTTGTGAATAGGTTGCCTTGCAAAGCTTTGGATGGAGGAACCCCTTATGAAGCATGGTGGGGTAAGAAACCTACCCTTGATCATTGTAAGGTTTTTGGATGTATTGCATATGCTTATGTTCCCTCACAATTAAGACATAAGCTAGAACCAAAAGCAGAGAAGTATGTGTTTATTGGATATGATGATAGACAGATGGGTTACAGATTGTGGAGTCCATCCACAAAGCAATTTCTTGTTACTAAAGATGTGACATTTGATGAGCAAAATATGTGGTATACAGGATCACCAAATGAGTATACAGGTGTTGAAGAAATTCAAAGAAAAGGAAAAGCAAAAGTAAAGGTATGTGAAGAAATTGTTGATGAAGTTGACTCTAGATGTAGAGTGCAGGATCATGTAGAAGAAGGGCCAAGATTTGATCCAGAATCAAATGAGGCTGAAACTTCAAGAAGTGCAGAAATCAGAAGATCTACAAGGGAAAGGAAAGAACCTATAAGGTATAGTTATGATACATCTTTCCTAACAACAAAAGATTATGCCTACATTGTGAAAACAGAAGAAGATCCAACTACTTATGAAGAAGCCAAAGGTAAACAGAATTGGGAGAAGGCAATGCAGGAAGAGTATGATGCTCTACTTGAAAATGAAACTTGGGAATTAGTACCAAGACCAAAGAATCAGAAGGTCATTGGATGCAAGTGGGTATATAAAACAAAGAGGTTTGCAGATGGTAAGGTGTCTAGATATAAGGCTAGACTTGTGGTCAAAGGTTATGCCCAAACTTATGGGGTAGATTATGATGAAACCTTTAGTCCTGTTGCTAAGATGTCTACAATTAGAACATTGATTGCTATTGCTGCTTGCAAGGGATGGAAATTATCACAATTGGATGTGAAAAATGCATTTCTAAATGGTTACATTGCAGATGAAGTATATATGGAGCAACCAGAAGGCTTTATGGAATCAATTGATTCAGATTATGTGTGTAAGCTCAAGAGAGCTTTATATGGGTTGAAGCAAGCCCCAAGAGCTTGGAATTACAGATTGGTCAAGTTCTTGAATGAATGTGGATTTCAAGCATCAAAGGCAGATAGTAGCTTGCTAGTGAAGGCAAGTGAAAATGGATACATTTACATGTGCATTTATGTTGATGATATTATTGTTACAGGAACAGATGCTCAAGGAATCAATGAACTCAAAAGACAAATAGAGAAGGAGTTTAAGATAAGTGATTTGGGAAACTTATCTTATTTTCTAGGAATGCAGATTGTGTATACTCAACATGGAGTATATGTTTCACAAGAGAGATATTTGAAGAATCTCCTAGTCAAGTTTAACATGGAAGATTGCAAGACCTCAACTACACCATTGGAGGTAAATCATAAATTAAGCAGGTATGGAGGTGAAGAGTTTAATGACATGAAGAAATATCAGAGTTTGGTAGGTAGTTTAATCTATGCTACCTTGACAAGGCCAGATCTATCATATGCAGTAGGTGTATTGTCACAATTCATGCATTGTCCAAAGAAGACTCATTGGATTGCAGCCCAAAGGGTACTCAGATATATCAAAGGAACCCTAAGTGAAGGTTTGTATTATGGTTTCACTTCTGACACAAGAATCAAAGTGTTTAGTGATGCAGATTGGGCAGGTGACTCAGATGATAGAAGGTCTACTCATGGATATCTTTGTTATGTTGGAGATAAGCTAGTGTCTTGGTGTTCAAAGAAGCAACATACAGTTGCTTTATCATCTACAGAAGCTGAGTATAAGGGAATGGTAGAAGCTGCAAAAGAAGTCATATGGTTGAAGACCTTGATGAAAAGTTTTGAGACTGATCATAGTACTCCAATAATTTTTGGAGACAATATGAGTTCTTTGTATTTGGCAGCTAACCCTGTTTTTCATGCCAGGACTAAGCATATAGAGATTCAGTATCATTTCTTGAGGGAAAAGGTACTTGATAAAGAGATTGAAGTGATGTACACTCCAACAAAAGAACAAGTGGCATATATGATGACAAAGAGCTTGGATGGACCTAAGCTACAGAGATTCAAGGAGATGGCAGGAGTGAAGAAGAATGGAATAATCACAATTAGTGATTGAGGGGGAGCTGTTGGAGCAAACCAATCACAAATTGGTGATTATACAGATCTTGGAGAATGCTTATGGTCAGAATGAAGCAAAGGAAGACACTTGCAAAGTGAAGAAGAATTCAGGATGTTGTCTTGTACACATATGTACATATAAGTGAAGAATTTTGTAAGCTAAGTATAGTTAAATCCTTAGGATGATAAGGAGTAGAGTCATAGACGCGAGATGAGTCTAAAGTCGTGTATATATAAGATAATTATGACAAGAAATGAAAGAGAGAAAGTAATAGAGTCATTTTGTAGATGACAATTTTCAGGAAGATGTGTGGAGAGTTTTTTCCCAGAAAATAGCGACGGGTTTTTCTCTGAGTGCTCTCTGTCTGATCATGTGGATCAGAAATCCTTTTGTACACATCTAATTGAGAAGCTAATGAAGCTATGTCTAGAGTTTCAGAATCTAATTCCTCTCCTATTGTGAGAATGATCATTAGGAACATTCATATGTAGAATGTGAGAACTGAAGCCTGAAAGTAGCGCACTTTTCCGTCTCAGTATTTTGATCAGATCTGAGTGTATACTGTAAAGTTTTTAATGAGTGAGCACTTAAAATTTAAGTTAGAAGATAAGGAAGCTATGGCTAAAAGCATTTAGCAAAACGGGTTTCAGATTGGGAGAAATCAAGTTAAGAAGTTGGCTATGTCGAAGGCGCAACTTCTGAGAGTCATTTTCTGACATGTATTTGATCTTAATGATCAAATTAAACTTTTGGTGATTAGTTTTGAGAACTAATGACTAGTATGATTGCGCAAAGGTATTGCTAATACTTGTGCATCATTTACTTGAAGAAATTTGAAGATTTGTGCAGGTAAAGAAGTTGATATCTGAAGCAGACTTTCTGAAGTTGACACTTCTTCACTCAGAGAAGTGTTGTTTGAAGTTTTTGTAAAGAAGAACATTGTTTGTGTAAAGTTTGGTTTATAACTGACATAGAAGTGTTCTTAAGTCAGTATAGATCAAACCTTTGGAGATTAAGAGGTCTCCAACAACACATTTACACACACACATACACATGCATACAAACACATATATATAGATACACACACATACACACACATACATGCATATGCATACATAATGCACATGCATATGCATACATACATGCTTACATATACACATGCATACACATATACACATTCATAAACACATACACATACACACATAGACACACACACACACACATACACACACACATACACACATACACACACATATATGCATACATACACACATAGAGAGACATACACACACATACACATACATGCATACATAATGCATATACATATGCATACATAATGCATATACATATGCATACATAATGCATATACATATGCATACATAATGCATATACATATGCATACATACATACTTACATGCATACACACACATATGCATACATATGCATACATAATGCACATGCATATGCATAGATACATGGATATTACACATATATACACATGGACACATACACACACATAGACACATACACACACATAGACACATACACACACATAGACACATACACACACATAGACACATACACACACATACACACACATATGCATACATATGCATACATAATGCACATGCATATGCATAGATACATGCATACACATACACACACATAGACACATACATACACATAGACACATACACATACATACACACACATATACACACAAATTTACACACACATACACATGCATACACACACATACACACATAGACACACACACACACACATACACACACACATACACACACATACACACATAATGCATATGCATATGCATACATACATAATTACATGCAAACACACACATACACACACATGCATACATATGCATACACACATACACACGTAGAGAGACATAAACACACATACACACACACATACACACACACATACACACACACACATACACAGACATGCATACATATGCATACATAATGCACATGCATATGTATACATACATGCTTACATGCATACACACACATACACACAGATACATATACACACGTAGACACACACACACACATGTAGAGAGAGACACACACATACACACATATATATGCATACACACACACACACACGTAAAGAGACATACACAAACATACACATACATGCATACATAATGCATATGCATATGCATACATACATACTTACATGCATACACAGACATACACATGTATACACACATACACACACACATATGCATACATATGCATACATAATGCACATGCATATGCATAGATATATGCTTACATGCATACACATACACACATACACACATACACACATAGAGATATGTACACACACATGGACACATATACACATATATACATATACACATACACACACATATACACATATACACATATACACATACACACACATATACACACAGATTTACACACACACATAGACACACACACACATACACAGGCACACTTACACATGCATACACACATACATACACACACACATACACACATAGACACACACACACACACTTACATACATAGACACACACACATACACACATACAAACTTACACACACATAGATACACACACACATATATAAACAAACACATACACACATAGACACATACAAACTTACACACACATACACAGATCCACACACATTCACACACACATACACATGCATATAGACACACACACACACACACACACAGATATATATATATATATATATATATATATATATATATATATATATATATATATATATATATATATATATATATATATATATATATATATATATATATATATATATATATATAGACACATATATATACACACATATATACACACATATACATACACATATACACACACATACACACATAGACACATACACACTTACACAGACACATACACATACACACATCCACACACATTTACACACATACATATATACAAATGCATAGACACAGATATACATATACACACGTATATACACATAGACACACACACACATAGACACACACACACATAGACACACACACAGATACACACACATGGACACATACACACATATATATGCATAGACAGACACATAGAGACATACACACATATATATATGCATACACACACATAGAGACACATACACATGCATGCATACATATGCATACATAATGCATATGCATATGCATACATACATACTTACATGCATAGACACACATACACACACATGCATACATTTGCATACATAATGCACATGCATATGCATACATACATGCTTACATGCATACACACACTCACATATACAACTACATACACATATACACACATACATATGTACACGTATATATATTGATTTCTAACCCATTTTGTTTTATATGTACATGTATTATGGATCCTAGTAGAGAGAGAAAGGCAAAACCCACTCTCATAAAAAAAGTCTTATGAGAGCAAGAGTTCCGCTTGATACTCTAGGGATCATCATGCATGAGTACTTAAAGATGCCTGATGATGAGCTGGATTATACGATCCAGATGCTTACCCAGTGATCAGAGGAGGGCTCTTCTGTGGCTCCACATACAGGAAGAAAGCTATCTACTCATAGGTATGCTTTTTTTCATACTTTTTTTTAATGATATTATAACACATATTTTTATTTATTTTTATCTATCTATTTTCAGGACACCTATACCACCTCCAGATCATGATAGCAGAGCAGAGGTGCCTATGAGGACATGCATAGGCACCTTAGGGCTAGAGTGTGATATAGAGCCAGAGGGGAACATTGTGTACATAGGGAATGGATTGGAGTTCAAGAGAAGAATGCGAGCATTATGCGACTCTTACCTGCACCTTGTCCACTTACAGTGGAAGTAAGTATAAATTTTACATATAAATTGAAATAAATATCTTATGTTTTATTTACATGATTTTTTCTTGTTTTTGTAGTGAGCATGATGAGAGGGATAAAAAAATACGTACTTAGTTCACTTGAGACAGAGTTTGGGACATGATGGTTGCATAAGTGGTGTCTAAAAGAGATGCAAACACTTATGGCTCATCGTCGCGATAATGCACGGTACGCATTGCTTTTATGTATTTATATGTGGATATGAGTATGTGTGTTTATGTATGTAGGTATGTATGTATGTATATGAGAGAGAGAGAAAAGAGTGTGACTAGAGGTACAAATACACGCACACACACACATATACATCATACATGCACATTTACACACATATACACATACATGCACATTTATACATACACACACATACATGCACATTTTTACACACACATACACATGCATGCAGTTACACACATATGATGAATACACATAGACACATACACATACTCACATACACATACACATACTCACATACACATACACATACTCACATACACATACACATACTCACATACACATACACATACTCACATACACATACACATACTCACATACACATACACATACTCACATACACATACACATACTCACATACACATACACATACATAATCATATGTACACGCACATAGACTCACATAATCATATTTACATGCATATATACATATACACATGCATATATACACACACACAACACATGCATACACACATATAGATACACATACATACACACATGCATACTGATATATGTATATGTATATGTATATATATATATATATATACTTATATATCTATATATAAATAAGTAAATCCTATTTCAAAAATCCTAATTTGAAAACACTAATTTTGATATTAGGGTTTTAAAACCCCTAATTTAGAAACTCTAGTTCAACTTTTTAGCCATATGATTGAAGTATATGTACACATTGCATCTATTCCTCTGACGTCCTACTTGAGAGATGTCTCTCCTCCCACCCTTATGCCTCTATAAATAGCTACTCGAATCAACGAGGATCATAATATATATAAAGAGATATAAACATCATGTAGATACACATACATAAATATAAAATGGAGTAGATACATTATGCATCACACATACATGCCTAAATGCACACATAAATATATATACATGCATACATATTTACATGTACACATTTACACATAGACACATATACATATATACATGTACACATCACATATACATGCCTACATGCACAAATGTATACTTATACACACAATTATAAACACTTGCATATATTACATGAATACATGAATATTTTACACAAATGCATATGCATATATCCACATATGCATACTAAGACATGTATACGTATATCACACATATGCACACACATACATATACATGAAATACATATATATGCATACTAACACATGTATACATATAATACACATGAATACACACACATATGCATACATACATGATAAAAATTTGCTCCTCAAAGATAAAGCTATATATAAAATAATTGGGCATACCCCCGAGCTTCATGTTCTAACTTAAAAGAACATGATTTCATCTCTCTAGTAGGATTCATCGTTATTCAAGTTGAATAAAGAATCTATTATTTGATATCATTCAAAAGCTTCAAGTTATTGATCGATAACTAGAGTAGAATTTACTATCTGATAATAGCTGATAATACCTCATCTGTTATTTCTGAAGAAGACTCGTTGGTCCATGCACGTGGAGCTTCTTCATGAACTCTTTCAAGGTACTCACTAATGTAATACGTGCACTCTTCAAGCATCCAACCCTTTGCCATGGATCCTTTTGGTTTCGCTCTTTGTCACACATAACCTTTTAATATTCCCATAAATCGTTCGATCCAAAACATCCATCGAGTGTTGACAACACCTACAATCTCTATTTCATCTACAAGATGGACTAATAAATGAACCTGAACATCAAAAAATGAAGTAGGAAGCTCTTTCTCCACCAAACATAGTAGCTCTTTGCATTCACATTTTTTTTGTGGGATCGAGTTTTTGTCAATCTCTTTTGATGTAATCCACCTATACATAAATAAAAAAAATTATAAAGAAGTTAATTTAAAAATAAAAGATATCCAATATTCATACATATTAAATATAAAGTATCATAATTACCTTATAAGAGATCCAAGATGATAGATCACATCTCGTACTCCTTTTGTTGTACATCCATCGATAACCAAAGGTAAATTATGTTTCAAAGAGTTATGGCAGTCATGGGTCTTTAACCCAGATAAGCTCTTATCATCCATAGTAAACATGTTTTGGAAAGATGCTCCATATCCTATAGGATTCCTAATCAATTGTCCTATTGTTGATAGTCTGTATCTCTTTTGTTGTAAGTACCCAAGGAGCAGGTGCGTAAGTCATTTCCTGTTGATGTCTATCAAAAACTGGCCATAACTTTGGTTTTGAGTTTTGATCTTTCAAATCATTCCTTGATGCTATGGTATCTTTTAGTCCAAGAAGATGCTGCCATAGTGAATAACCAATATTCTGAATACATGCATAGGATCAAGAAGATGACATACTTTTAACTCTTTCCAATACTCCAAAAAATACCATATTGATATGTTCTCTACGAGTGCCAATTTTCCTTTACCTCTCTTCACATACTCATTATCTTCATCATCACTAAAGATTTCTGATTCTGGATCTATCAGAGGTCATCTGCCCATTTTTTACACCAATCCATAGGCGTCATAGATTTTGGACACTGACCTATTTCAAACTTTCCATTAAAATGTATTGCTTCTCTTTTAGATCATAATGGATGATCATCAAGCAAGAATGGTCGATGTCGAAGATAAATATTTTTGTTGAGATTCTTACTATAGATTGATCTCAACCAATCACCACAACATGGACAATCTTTATAACCCTTAGTAGATATTCCTACATCATGAAAACGATAAAAATATAATTAGATGAAATCACATTTATTTATATGCATATTGAATAAAAAAATTACATCAATACTTGAACAAACACCATATCCTAGAAAATCGTGAATAGTCCAAGCCACAATACCACGAACCATAATATGTCTTTCACTGATGCTTTTTGATACATCAATGACATTAATACCTCTCCATAACTCTTGGAGATCGTCAATGAGAGGAGAAAGATATATATTCATATCTTAAACTTGTCTTTTGCTTGGGATTAAAAGTGAAAGCATTAAATGTTCCTTTTTAATGCTAAGATATGGCGGAAGATTGTAGTTTATGACTACCACTGGCCATGTTGACCATTTACTGGATTTCATGGAGAATGGATTAACCCCATCTAATGCAAATCCTACCTTTAGATTTTGTGGATTTTGTGCAAATTCAGGCAATGTATAATCAATATGCTAAAAAACAACACTATCTTTGAGGAATTCTGATTATTCCATCAGTACTTTTATGATCATTGTTGGAGTTATACGTCTATGGAAGCAGGCGAACATCACAAGGAAGAAGAAGAAGCTTGGAGCACAACACACAATACTGAATGTATTACCACTAGAATGTACAAAGATAAGTAGCCCATTAGGGCAACAGGCGTATATACAAGCCGGGGGAAAAAAACCTCCTAAAGAGGGAAAAAAGTGCCCCGATGGTCCTAGAGTGTTCACACACATCACTACCTAAATATATCAACAAATCCCCTTTGGGAGTGATGTGAACAAATACCTGGCACTCATGTATAAGGAAGTGCCAAGCTATGTGTAAATCACTCCACAAAAGGAAGTAAGCCCAAAGCTTTGCGAAAAGCTTCAAAATTCTCCCTAAGCAGAGCCTTCGTGAAAAGGTATGCAATGTTCTCCTGCGTGGGCACATATGCCAAGATGATCTCCCCAACAGATAACCTCTCCTTGACATAATGATAATGCACCTCAATGTGCTTAGTGCGAGCAGGGAACACAGGTCCTCACAACTGCCAATGTGCTCTGACTGTCAGTGAAGATGGTGGTGACAGAAGACTGACCAACACCCAAATCAGCCATAAGGCGTCTAAGCCACACACACTCAACAGTAGCTATGAAAGTTGCCCTATACTCAGCCTCACAATTGGAAGGCCACAGTAGGCTGCTTCTTGCTCAACCAAGATATACATGAGCTACCAAGCATGAAGCAAAAGCCACTAGTGGAGACACGAGTGTCATAACAATCAACCCAGTCTGAGTAAAAAAAAACATGCAAATCTGGTGTTAGTGATCCCACCTTGGGATAAAACAACCCATGTAGCCGAGTACCACTCAAGTAGCAAAAGATGCGCTTAACCGTTTGTCAATGCTTTAAACCTGGGCAATGCATAAACCTACTCATCTGTGAGACAACAAAATGAATATCTGGCCGAGTAATGCATAAGTAAATCAGGCATCCAACAGCTTGGTAATAGAGGACAACATCAAATCTATCTCCAACATCATGAAGACTCAATTGTAAACTTGTCTCCATAGGAGTGGCAATAGGCTTACAGTCTTCAAGGCCAAAATGCTACAAGAATGTGTCAATATATTTCGTTTGACAAAAAGCCATTCCACCATCAACTTTCATAAACTGAATGACCAAATAGTGATGCAAATGCCCCAAATCAGACATCTCAAATGAGGCATGTAAATCAGCCTTAAAATCAACAATATGCTTCTTAATAGGACCAGTAAGTAGCATGTCATCAACATAGACAACAATGATCAGAAGCACATCATTAGCATGCTTAACATATAAGGTGCTTTCAGTTGGACTGTTCTAAAAACCATGTGCAATCAGATATGCATGTATCTTCTCATACCAAGCACGTGGTTCTTGCTTTAAACCATATAATGCCTTCTTTAACCTGCACACCTAGTTTTCATGCCCTTTCTGCACAAATCCATAGGGCTGAAAAACATACACTTCTTCATGGAAGTCACCATTCAAAAATGTAGTTTTAATGTCCAACTGATGTACATTCCAACCATGATGGGTTGCAAGTGCACAGATGCTCCGAACAGTAGTCATACGGCATGTAGGTGCAAAGGTCTCATCAAAATCAATGCCCCTTTCCTGTGCATAACCCTTTGCAACAAGCCTAGCCTTCTACCTATCAACTGTTCCATCAGGCTTACGCTTCAGCTTGTAAACCCACTTAGTGCCAATAGCCTTCTTGCCAGGAGGCAAGTCACATAAAGACCAAGTACCGTTCTTCATTATAGCATCATATTCAGATTGCATTGCATTGCAGCCATCCAATTTTTTGAATTTTGTGCTTCGTCAAATGAAACAGGCTCATTCTCATCACAGAGACTAGATGCAGCCATAGCATAGCAATTTGATGCAAAAGAGGCATTATGAGAGCCTGATTGAGTACGATATGATAGAGGTGCATCTAATTTGCTGTCACGCAAAGTTTGCACCAGCCATTTTGGCATAGTTTTTGCCTCCTCAATGTCAGCTCTCTCATCAACAAGTGCATCATGTAAATCTACATAAAAAATGGGATGATCTGCATCATCACATGAAACCTGCAAAGGTTGAGAAGTTGCCTCATTAGGACCAGCACTAGATTGTCCACTTGTAAAAAGAGGCAGCAAAGTATCATACATGTCTTTGGAGCTAATAGATGTCTTCTTAGTACATGAAAGCAATGGTTGAATAGCATCTTCCACAAAAACAACATCACGGCTAACCAAAATGCGTTTAGTCTGTGGACGATACAGATGATAGTCTTTACTTTTATAACTATACCCAACAAAAATACATTTTACTGCTTTATCATCCAATTTTCTACGATGCTATTCAGGCACTAATGCATATGCCAAACAACCAAAAAACACACAGATGAGCAACAGATGGCTTGTGATCATGTCAAGCCTCATATGGAGTGATAGACTGCGGCGCTTTAGTGGGACACCTGTTAAGTACATATGCTACACACATGACAGTCTCAAGCCAGAAACTATGTGGTAAAGCCTGACTCTTGAACATACACCTCGCCATCTCCATGAGTGAACTTTTCTTTCGTTCAACAACTCCATTCTATTGAGGTGTATACGACACTGTACATTGGTGTTTTATCCCATGTTCAACCAAAAATGCATTAAAATTAGAAGACATATGTTCCCCCCCTCGATCAGAATGGAGGGTGCCCATTTTACATGCTAATAGATTTTGAGCCAAAACCAAAAACTGTTTGAAGCGCATGAATACATCGGACTTTGCCTTCAATGGATATACCCATGCATGCATGGAAAAATCATCGATGAAAGTCACAAAGTAAAGGTAATTTCCAAAAGAAAGTGTCTGCATAGGACCACAGACATCAGTATGTACAAGTTGCAATTTTTGAGTAGCCCGAATTGAACCATCTTTTGGAAAGGAAGAACGTTGCATTTTGCCCAAAATACAGCCTTCACAAACATGTTTTCCGAGTGCCTCAAGTTTGGGCAAAGAGGACACCATTTCAGATTTCTGCAGGCGTAACAAACTAGCAAAATTCAGATGACCAAAGCGTGCATGCCAAAGCTTTGCATCTTACATAGCTTGAGAATCATGTATTGCACATGCCAAATCATTTACAGATCTTTCATACTCTATGAGCTTATACAACCCACGATATAAAATGCCAGAAGCAATAATCACATCACCATTTGACAGATCATGAACTGTACATCTATCATCAGCGAATTTCACAACCAAGCCAATCTTGGCTAATGCAAAAACTGATAACAGATTTTTCTTCATCCCTGGCACAAACAAAGCATCTGACAAAGTGAAAGAACTACCATTAGCAATAGTCAAAATGATTTTTTACCAACTCCGATAACAGGATAAGAGGAGTTGTTGGTGCATGTAATAGTATTCCCTGTAGGGACAGGCTCGAGTGAAGAGAAGAAACTACGCTGCGAGGTAATATGTTTGGTCGCCCCTCTATCAAAGTACCAAACATCTGAGTCTACTGCAGACATGCATTGCTCATGAGAAGATGGGTCAAAACGGAAAATAGTAGTAAATGCCCATTCTTCTTCCTGCACAAGATTAGCACACTCTGCTTTTGGTGTAGAGGCTTCTGCAACTGCCATTCCAGCCTCTTTCTTCTTTGCCTCTTTAGCAGCCAGTTTTGGGCAGTTCTTTATGATATGATCATTTCCTTTACAGTACTTGCAAAACAATTTTTGCTTTTTTGATTTCTTTTCATCTTTGTCTTCCCTCTTCGAATTAGCAGATTTCTGCTTACTATTTGAAGAGCTCCATTTTCCTTTGCCCTTCTGACTAGCCAGGAAAGCTTGATATGCAACACACATAATTGACCTGTTTTGCCTCGACTGATCTTCCTGCAACAGAACAGAGACTGACTCCTCAAATGACAAGGCATTTGGATTGCCTTTCATCATCAACCGAAGAGTAGAAGCAGAACTCTGATATGAATAAGGAAGACCATTCAGAATGATTTGCACAAGTGAGCTATCTGGTATAACCTCATTAGCACAAAACAACTGTTCCTTCAAGTCTTTGATCTTTGTTAGGAAACTGTCCATAGAATCACCTTCATTCATGTGCTCACTCTCCAACTATTTTCAGAGGTAAGCAACACGAGCCTCATTCCTAGCTTGGTACAATGTGGTAAGTGTATCCGAAGCATCCTTAGCTGTTCTGCAAGAGCCAATGTGAGGAATAATGGCACGTTTGATAGACAAAGCTATCAATGCATGTGCATGAGCATCTCTGCCATCCCAACGAATCTGATCTGTAGTAGGTGCAGTAGAAATCGTAGCACGAACAGGAATATGCAGAATATCATCATCTTCGACACCTTCTGCATCAGCTTCAGTATGTGCAGTTGTAACAGTTGCAGGTGTGATAGGAAGTTTCTCAACACCCTGCATAATGTTCCACAGTCCTTTTGCAACCAATACATGTCGCATCATATAAGCCCACAACGGGTAGTTGGTACCATCCAACTTATCCTCAACAACCAACATATGGAATACATCACTGTTTTCAGCCATGGCCGGTGACTAAAATACCTTGATGCAGAAAATTGATTGTATCTCAAAAAGTTGAACAAAACTGCCCAGACGAGTTCTGCTAGACCTGTAGCAGACTTTGAGATGCTTATATTGGCGAACCAAAACAGGTATATACCTTTGAAACAAAAAGACAAAATAGCTTGCACAAGCACTGTGATAGTGCATTGGAAGGTCGAAACGAGCCTAGATGACCTACTCTGATTGTTGGAGTTAGACATCTGCGGAAGCACGCAAACAATACAAGGAAGAAGAAGAAGCTTGGAGCACAACACACAATATTGAATGTATTACCACTATAATGTACAAAGATAAGTAGCCCATTAGGGCAATAGGTGTACATACAAGCCGGGGGAAAAAAACCTCCTAAAGAGGGAAAAAGTGCCTTGGTGGTCCTAGAGTGTTCACACACATCACTACTTAAATATATCAACAATCATGTCCCCATGTCAAAATCTTTGATAATTCGGGGCTTTGAAACATATTTCTAATCCGTGGAGCCAATGGAAAATGTCTCAATATCTTTTTTGGGATTTTACCTTCTTCGTCCTTAGATGGAGGAGATTGGCATTTGGGACATGTCAAAGAGTCTGCATATTCACCTCTATATAAAATACAATCGTTAGGACTTGCATGTATACATTGATAATCTATACCAAGATTGTTGATTATCTTCTTCATTTCATCATGTGAGGTAGGAAGAATATTCTGACTTGGTAAAAACTTTTCAGATAATAACCTGTAAATTCATCAAAAAAAGATATATTAAAAAAAAATAAAATAAATATACATATATATATATATATATATATATGCATATAATTTTATATATGTGTATGTGTATGTGGATGTGTATATGCATGTGCATGCGTATACATATGTGTATGTGTATATGTATATATGTATGTATATGTGTTTTATAGGTGTATATGTATGTATATATGCATATGCGTATGTGTATGCATATATGTATATGTATGTGTGTATACATGTATATGTATGTATGTGTATATATGTATGAATGTGTATGTATGTATGTATATGCATGTATGCATGTGTAGCTGTGTATGTTCGATTTCATTTTTAATTTTTTTTTTGTATATTGTGGTTTGTAGATTTTCATATCTAGACCATTGAATCCTCTGGCTGTCTCCCATTTTATAGTCAATCTATTACCTATCTTGCTAAGTTGTTTACAAATATAAAGTATCAGTTAGTTATGGAGGTATTAAGTCATTAGTAAATTGGGATGATCAAATTTATCGTGAATATTTTGAAAGATGCATGAATAGTTTTAAAGGATGGGCGGACAAAAAGTGTCCATTCAATGCAAGACCTTGTTCTTACCTTAACTAAAGTAAGAATAAAAACCTGCATTGAATGGACGTTGTTTTTCCACCCATCCTTTAAAATTATTTTTCCATCCTTCAAAATCTTCCATATCATCGTTGATGCATGTTTAATGTGCAGATCAACACCATGATGGCCTTTACATTAATCTAATTAAAGAATAAAATCAAGTCTTAATCATCACACTCAAAATTTAATCACACTTGCTCCTTGTATTTCTACTATAATTGTTAGGATGTAAGGTTAGCACCTATATATTGAACCTCAACCATATCCTTATGTGCCACATGGACCACCAAAAAACTATGCAAGTGGGTTGTACTATCAAGAATCTAGGCCACAAATGGAGCAACAAGATCTACATGGGCCACAAACAATCGTAAGGCAATAACCACTTCCCCCTCAAATTGTAGTCCATGTAAATTATAAAAGCCTTTAAGAGGATAAGGAAAGAAGCATCGTGCCATTTCCATTGTAAAGTCTTCTAAGAACAATGAGAGTACCTGTGATTATTCTAATGCAGTGCATATTACTATGAGGAACCAAGTACAATTTGTTACATTTCATACAATGCATCTTATTATGTTCAAGATCATATTTGGATAGAGGACCTGACACTAAGTACTCGAATGTGATGTACAAAAAAGGTTAGACCTCTTGTGAGGTAGTCCAAGGATCCACCTTCAAAGAGGACCCTACTATTATAACTTTGTTATAGACTCAACCCATCCTTGATCCTACACATCAACTTCACAAGCGAAAACATGTTTCTACCAAAATTGTGGTACTGATCATCTCTTTAGAGATTTCCAAAAGAATCCATTTAATTATGGCAAAAACCACTTAGATTAGTATCATTAATATCATAGAATCATCAAGGATTGGATAGAGTACATCATTACTAGCTCACATAACCACTAGAGTTCATGCCGAACATAGAGAAGCACATTCAAAAAATGAAAAAGATAGTCATTTAGATGAAAACAACAATGAGTCCACACCTCATGGTAGAAAACACCCTTGATAAAATGGAGAGTCAAGCTATGAAGAGGGTGCACACATGGGATTCTAAAGAAGATAAACCCATTCAAAAGTGGGAGAAAATAATTAATGAGCCAATTTAAAATTTTCAACAAGAAAAGATAAGAATGACATAGCTAGCTAATCTTTATGAGAGCAAGTCCAATCGATGATGAAAATTAGACAAGATAGAGCTTCAAATCCTAGGATAGAAACATAAAATTAGTTAGATGGATATTGGACCTTAGGGTTAACTATCTAAGATTGAGTACCTTAGGCTTGATTGGAAGCTTCTCATTTGATTTTGTACGTGTGAGTTTGGAGGGTCTTTTTTTAGAAGGCATGGGATTTCATGTTCTTTCCTAAGATTGAAAACCATCTAATCACCTTAGGGATGCATGTGATGGAAGGTACAAATGTCCCCATATGGTTTAGTTACCCCTTTTGACTTGGAGCTTTATATTGAAGGGGTTGGTTGGGTGGATAGGTGCATCTCTCACCCTAGTGTGGACTTTGCTAGTTAGTCTTCTTAGTTGATTAGTTCATTCTTTGTGGAGGACATGGTCCTCACACAATTTTCGAGTGCATTTATCTCTCTCGTAGAGATAACGAAGTTGCGCATGTGAGGTTTCTTCAGCTAGGCCGTCGTCAGATAACTTTTGTTGATTAGTATGTTTTGTTGATTTGTATGTGCAAAAAGTTTAGTTCATGGCTCCCCTTGACCGTGGGAATCATCTCCAACTAGAGGCCATATCCACAACGCCTACCAAACAAGCTTCCTTCACATTTCAGATCGGACACGTGCAGCATGTATGGCCACGTAGGATGGAAGGAGGTGATCCTTCTCCCTCGAGATACTGAAGGAACCTTTGGAAGGTCTCATTCCACACACACACACATATATAAATAAATAAATAAATAAATAAATAAATAAATAAGTAAATAACACAATAGAAATTATAGAATTGTCTAGGATTAATGGAAATAAGAAAGCACCTGTACAGGCAATAATAGTGCAAACTAAATTTAAACAAGAACTAGGAAAAAAAACACAAACCAAGATTCAAAACTAATGTAGTCCAGAATTCCATAGAAATTGAATCTAGTAATTCCAATAAAAGAACATGGAGAGAAGGAAGAAAACCTCCAAAGAAGAAATCATATATAATGATGGAGAAAAAAAGAAATAAATTTTCTTCTACCAAATAGAAACTAAAAGAAAATGTATCTTCCATGAAAAATCATTATTGGATCTATATTAGTAGACCAAACACCAAAGGACATAGATATGTTATTTAAAGCTTTCCAAGTTCGGATTTGAAAAGGTCCAAGTATATTGGAAGATGAATGTTGCTACCTTAATGGATAATTGGAACATAAATTTTGCAAAGCCAAATGCTACTAGGACTTTACATAGTTCTGCCAAGAGATCTATGAGAGGAGGCTAGGGACATGCACATATATATATATATAGAATAGGCCCATCTCGGACTCCATGTGACCATGTTTATATAGGGTTCTTCCTATAGGTGAGGAACTATTTCCTCCATAGCTTTCCCACCCACTCTTTCTAACTAAAGAGTGGTATAAGATGTGAGAGATCCTAGCCTCTCATCCTACCCCGAAGGCTCATCCTTTAAGTTATGTAACATTTCCTTCCCCTTAGTTTCATTTTTTCCTCAAAATGGCATTAGTTTCCTCAAAATGGCAAGGAACCTAAATGATAAATTTCCCTTACAACCCTTAGGTATTCCGAACCATGAGTGCATCTACAAGTAATGGTTTTACCCTTGAATATTGTTGTGTCAAAGTGCAAAATGTATAATCTTAGTTCATATATCCTTGGATTGTCATCCATAACTCATATAATTTGGACTAAATTCTATTGGAACAGAAATTATTACATTATGGTAGAATGTTTGTTCTTGTCTAGTCCTTTAATCTTTCTCATCCCCTTTAATTTTACCATATGAATGCAAAAACATTCCTCTATGAGATTCAAAAATCCATAAATATCAATCTTCTTAAATGGTACTAACTCATCATCCACATAACAATACCGTTTCTCCTTCTATGGGTCATATTTATCCACATCTCTTCCAATTCTAAGATGGAAATCCCTTCTTCAATTCGAGTTTTCTCTAATGCCAACAAATAGATCTTCCTCATTGAGTCAAATACCATAACTAGAAATTGACATTATAATTTCTCGCCTTTAAAGTCGTGAGACTCAATCTAACCACAATGATTGACAAATCTCCTTATCCCCTAAAATAGGATAGTGCCACTCTTATCTAGGAAATCTAAGAGATAAATTTGAAAGATAAACTTTCAACCTTTGAATAAGTAAACTAGACTTAATACATTCACTACCTTTATAGTCTAAGTTTAATCTTCTCTATACTTTCCCTTTCCCTTGAAAGAGATTATAGATTTATAAACTATGGATGTATAAACTCTCATCCATTCCTTATGCATGGAATGTAATATCCCTAGTGGATATTGGAAGATACATGAAATTAGTTGGACGTCTGATCTACTTGTGCAATAGCAGACCATATATCATTTGTGGCACCACACAGTTTCCCTATAGAACCTTAATGAGGGGAGTGCAAAGGGGGGTTTGCCCCCTTCTACAAAGTGTGGGGATCCTAAACCCCAACCAATAGGGCCAAGACCATAGAACTTCTGGTCATGGAGATATTGTTGAATTATATGTTTTGTCGACTATTTCGTATCTCCTGACTACAATTATCTATATCGACTCCCCTTGTAAAAGCTATATAAGCATGACCCAGGTTGAGCTTTATATAGCATTGTGCACTAGTAAATCCTTCATCTAGAGCCCCTCTAAATCACCATCTAAGCTCCACATTGGGAGCACATGGGTGGACAACATCATCATTGTAACTGCATTACTTTTGGCAATCTGAGAATTTGAGTTCTCCATCCCTCATTTTGCATCTATCTTTGTCTCTATTTTTCTCTCAACTCTGTCTAATGGTATATTCTGCTGTGTTTTTATTTTCTTGCATAAGACACTAATGATATTTAGAAAGATAACCGAGTTAGCACAATATCTCCTAGAAAAATTCAGTTCCATGTCTATTGAATAACAAGACTCTTGAAATGGAATATTAAAGACTCATGAAAGTTCCAGATATGCTTCAAGAAAATTCAAACATTAGAGCAGAGCAAATAGATAATTTGAGCCTAGGATAAATGATGTTAATTATCCTTAATGTTGAAGAAGATTGGATTAAAGAAATGTGGAATAAAGTACAAGCGCCAAGATGTGCCAATGGTTCTCAAGGCAATATTCCCTTAATGGAGTTAGCTTGGAAGCAAGAATTCATTTGAGATGAAATTCCACTAGTTGCATATAGTTTGAACCTAGAAAAGTTGATTCTAATTTGAAATTTTTACCAAGCCATATTTGAAAAACCCTCTCTTTTTAAGGTCCCACATCACCAAGAAGTTTATATAGAAAACCAAAATCTTTTGGAGGTCTTTATGGTTGGATCTCCAACACAAGAGGGATTATAGGGTAGAGGCAACCAAAAAGTGGAAATACTCATGCTTTAGTATACTCCATTGAACCTTTTAACCAATCCCAAATCCAACAAAGGATTGAAGAACATAATTGTGTACCTAAGTCAAGAAGACTTAAGGACTTGTGCCAAAGAGACTAAACCTCATTTGCCACACAAGTGCATATAGTGGGAAATTGACACACACTTATTTGTCAATCCAATCAAACGACCTAACCAAGTGTATGAGGACATATGCACACGTGATGGAAAATGAAGTGTTTCAGCTTACATGCATGAGAAAAGACTAATCCACCTCTCTAACTCGCTGAAATACCGAAAGTGTCTGTCGCGATACCACTTACAACAGTTTTCAGTAAATCTAGGATTTCTCTCAGCTCTGAACTCCGAATATAGTCAATAGCGTACTCATTTCGAAGCTCTCAACAGGACACATCTATTGGATGTGCTCGATTTTGACAACCGTGCTTCAAGTTATGGCCAAAATAGTGAATGGCGAGAAACACCCACACTCACTCCACAACTCCTACAATCTCACACACACACTACAGTAGCTCAAAAACAGTGGAGAGGGGTAGATAACAGTCCTACACACACATTCCAAGCATTACACACACATAGAAGATCAAAGAGAAGATGAAAATCTGCAAGAAAGAGGCAAATTCGAAAATCAGGAGCTCTCCTTCTTCACAATGGCAAAAAGTCTCTACAAAGAGTCACAAAGTGACTTATATACATGTGCCTTAAATTTGGTCCTTTCACACAAGAGACCGGCACTTTATTACTAAAAAGTGAATTTCTCACTAATTTACAAGGAATATTTTACAACAAGTTGGGATTATGCAACTAGAGGACTCCTCTAGTGCATTTACATGGCTTGAGGGAATTCCCTAAGACTTTGAAGAAGAAAAATGTGCCCATTAATTTGAAAATTTTGGGGCTCCTCTTTTGTGCTTCTTTGCTCTGCAACACTCTCCCCCTCTTTGTCTCTGTCGTCCCTTGCAGGCTTTTGCTTCTTGTTTGTAGTTCTTCTAAGAGTTCTGAATACACGCACCCAGTGGTCTAAGCAGAAACAAGGATTGTCAGAGAATTTGTTATTTTATCCACTGTATGTCCTTTGCTTCTGTTTGCCCCTTGATATCCTGTACATCACAAATCTGGGTTGCTCCATTCAGTCGAGCTGCCACGCACACCACTAGTGACTAAGAATGTGCTGTTCTTAGTCACCCTCTTCAACTTTTCAGCCTCTCCCCTTTCTAACTTTTGGTCTTCTGATATGTCTTTGTCTTCACACATCTGACCCTGTTGTATTGCTCTGAGCCTGTTTACTTGGTTGCCAACACACGCTATCAGCGGAAGGATTATTACCTGCCAAATATTTTCTTGCACTTCTTCATGGATACTTCCTGGCCCTAGTCCGTCCTTCCCATGAAATGTCCTGGTTCTAATTGTTCTTTGATTCCATTCCTCAGGACCTGGCTGTTTCGCGTTGTTGCCTGATGCGTGCCCCTACGGGGCTTTGGGCAGAGGGTGGTTCTTCTGCTTTATGATCTTCATTCTTTATTGAGCAGTTTTTGACTTTGATCTTCTTCTTCTTCTCTTCTTGCTTGATTCCCCTTCCACACGTCCCTCCTACTGAACTCTGTCATCCCCGACAGGCTTTTTGTGGCGACGTGAGTACGTTTGTATGGCTGCTTGCTCTCTTTGATTCAGCAAATTAGCGTGATATATCATAAATTCCCTCTACTAGCTTGACTTCACTCCATCCTCTGGTGCTTGTTGGTGATCCACAAAAAAGCTGGTTTCATAAGCCACCAGTCGTGCATTAAGGTTCGAAGTCATCTTGACAAAATTTTGCGGTGTCCTCCATGTACCTCTTTTCCCAGTCAGCAATGACTACTTGCTCCTGCTTGAGCTGATCTTCATACTTAGCGATCTTCTCCTCTAGTTCCTTGATGTCTTTGTCCGGCCTTTCCTGAACATCTATGGACTGATCACTTAGAAGAGCTGTCATGAGCTCCTTATTTCGGTTCCTTAGGTTTTCTGCCTCCTCCATATATACCTTGATTTGTGATTCTAAGATCTTACTTCTGGCATTCATCCGCATCTTCTCAGTCTTGCTAGCCTCATATTTCTTTTGTACTTCCTGTAGTTGTTCTTTTAATTTTGCATTTTCTGTCTCTAAATTGTTGCTTTTTAGCTTCTTGAACTTCATTTTATTTATGCATTATTTGTTCTCTTGCCAGCTTTAATTCTGCTGAAAGATGCTTATCGATTTCATGTAGTGCATGCTTTTCCTGCATCGCTTGATCATAATCCTCATTAGCTTCAAGCATTGACTGTTGCATGTCCATTGCGGTTCTGATCATGTCTTGCACTACGGGCTTGAGCTGAGCGATGTTGACATTCAAACATGTTCTTAGTATGCTCGGAGCTTCTCCTGTGTGTACATCTTTTCCGTGCTCTCCATGGATAGTTTCATTGTGGGGTTGTCTGATTTTTAGTTGTATTTTTTTGTTCTTTTCGTTCTTCATCCACAACAATAACTTTAGTGGCACTCCCCTCAAAGGTGACATCCATGGGGGAGGGTTCTGTCACAACCCTTATCGGAGTGAAGGGTTCTGATTCTTCGACTGTAGCTTCTTTAGGCTCTTTCTTGGGTATCTTGATTGACGCTTCCCCTATAAATGTTGTCTCCTTGATTTGAATGGTGGAAGTCTCATTGATTTTGATGACATGTGTCCCTTCTTGGTTTGCTTCCTTGCTTGCGGTGTCTTGAGTGGGGTGGGCAGTGTTGTCTTCCACCTTCATGCCTTCTTCTGCTTCATTGCAGTCGACTGCATTAAGTTCCTCCCGTTGTCCATCATCCTTAGATTCACTGTGGATATCCACATTTAACAATGACGTGTCACGTTCTTCTTGTGCATCCAAAGATGAGCTTGAATTTTCCAACCCTAACTCTCTGTATCGATGGACTTTGGTCAGCTTCTTTTTAGCTTCTACTTCTTGTTGGGTCTGCTGGTAATGGTGCCCTTGTACTGGTACATTAATTTGACCTTCCATATATTTGTGTGTATCTTCCAAGGCTTTGGTTAAATCTTCTTCTGTGATAGGTCTTTGCTCTTCAATCCTTGTTTTTAGAAGTACATGTGCCCTTTTCGTGGCAGGAACTTCCTCTTCTACTTGCTTTACCTCCCTTAGTCTCTTTGTGCCTCTCATTTTGGGTTGAGAGCTAGTTTCGGCCTCTTCAACAATCTTGACTCCTCGTTTCTTTTTGGGGACTGTGGCGACCTTTGCATATTTAGCCATAGCAGTTGATGAGGGCATTTCTTGCAGGTGCTCTCTAATACCTAAAGCATGATAGATTAAAATGGTTAGAGCTACACTGTCGTTCAGAAAATTCTTATTATTCCATTGTTTCTTCGCCTCGAACAGCCGTTCCTGTATGTATGGAGTCAGGTTAATTTGATTTCCAATCTGTTTGATAGCATGTGAGAGTAGCTGGACAATAATCTTCTGAGGGGCCGTATATCGATGCATATTAGGGAAGCAGAAGTGCTGGTGGATGAGTCTAACTTCTTCTTCAATATCCACTCGATTGATGTCAGTGAATGTCCTTGTCTTTGCTCCGTGGCTTTCCTCTTTCAATACCGTGTTGCCATCTTTTTCCCATCAAAAAGCTTCCTTAATCAAGTCATGTGTGAATTGAATAACTACCCATTCACCTACTCTGTCCATAACTCTAGCCTCTGGCACCAATGGATCATGTAGTGCTGGCTGTAGTGTTCATGACTTGTGTGCACCTTTGAAAGTCGGGCTTGTAGATCGACAGTTCAAAATATTTGTGTATGCCCGCTTTCTTCATGATGTCGATCGTAGACGGGAGTTCATGCACCACTCTAAAATCTTGGGACATGATCGGAAATTGATGATCTGTATCCATGATTTTGATAGTCGCCAGGAAGTGATACTCCCCAATCGGTTGATCTTCTCTAAACCAATGTCCCTTTTCTTTGGTGATACTTTGGGAGGAAATTCCAATACTCCCTCTTGAATTTTTGCTTCAGAATCTTCAGAAGCCATCTGCACTTGTAAGGAAAAGTGCATTAGCTTCAATTGAAAACCTAGCAATTGTGCAGTGCATTGTAGTGACATGTCCTTGTTCCGTCACTCCGTTTCCCTTGATTTTATAAGTGAGATCTCTTACCACATCTTTTTATTTCTTTTCTTGAAAGAAAACAAGTATTAGTATAGCCGAAACATTTATATATTTACATAGTATGTCCATTCCTAAGGAAGTTGAAGCTATGACCTAATCCCCATTGGAGAATGTGCACCACTAACTTCATTATGTACATCAAGTGCCGAATGCTTGGCCTTGTAATGTGGCCCTATTATGCATACTTTTAGGTGCATTCAATACTTCATGAGTGTAACTGGAATCTTTGTTGTTCCAATGGTCCACTCCTTGCAATTGCTTTGGTTTCCAAATCCATTACATGTAGGCACTCGTCATGTCAGACTTTTGCACTTGGTAATTAGCCATAGGGATAGGCTCTTCTCCTTGGAGATACCGTTCATCTCTTTGCCTAATCCATTCCTTCCGTTTCTTGATGCATTTTAGGGCTTCTTGCCGTGCCTCCTCTCTAATCCGTTCTTCCTCTTTCTTCCTATTTTGTGCACCTACAAGACGTGCTAGCATTTGATCCGTCAATGGCTCCATGAACCGTTTCACTCTACATCCGCTTATGTAGTTAGGAAGAATGTCTCCATCTAAAGTGGCTAGATTAACTGCTCCACTAGTCGAGATCCGATTAATGATTAGAGGTCCATATCCATATCCACACTTTTGTAACTTCTTAGCATGTTGCTTCAAGGTGTAGACCAAGACTAGGTCTCCTTCCTTTAGTCCTTTGTCTTTTATGTGAGCGTCATAATATGCCTTTTGTCTTCTCTTGGCTGCATATATTCCTGCGATAGCTTGTAACCTAGTTTCATGCAGCCTCTCTATATGGTCTAGTTGTTGGGATAATTCATGTGCACCCATTCATACTGTTGGGCTACTCTCAAAGTGGGTATTAAAAAATCAATTGGCAAAATTGCATTCTGCCCGTACACTAAATTGAATGGGGTAGTTCCAATGGCAGTCTTGTACGCGACCCAGAAGGCCCAAATTGCATGATGCAATTGTTTGTCCCAGTTAGACCTCCCATTATTGACAATCTTTATCAATATTGTGCATAATACCTTATTGGAACTTTCTGCTTGACCATTGGCTTGGGGATGGTATGGGGCTGATTTTTTATGGATCACTAAAAACTCATTCATTAGAGATTCTATCACCTCATTGAGGAAGTGCGTTCCTCGGTCACTCACTACCTCAATTGGTGATCCGAAATGAGTGAATATATGCTCAAAAAGAAACTTAGTCGTGGTTTGAGAATCGTTCTTTCTAGTAGCTCTTGCCTCTACCCATTTTCTCAAGTAATCTGTGGCTATTATGATGTATTTGGCATGTGACCCTTTGGCCGGTGGGTTAATGGGTCCTAATGCTCTAGCACAAACCATAGGTCTCAATGGCATGTCATCCCTCCGAATTGGGTATTTAGCCCTTTGGCATGTCTCGCAGCTTCGTACCTATGTCTCCGCATCCATATGTAAAGTTGGCCACCACAAGCCTGCGAAGAGGATCATTTTTACGGTTCTCTCCGCTGAAAAATGACCTCTTGCTGCACCTGTGTGTGCCATCTCTAAAACGGGTAAATACTCTCCTTCATGCACACATAGCCTTAATTGGTTGTCTTTTCCTCTTCTAAACAAATGTCCTCCCATAAGTACATAATCCTTGCTCATTTCTTCTAGGGATCGTTTTCTTGCCAAGCTAACTCCTTCCTCACTCTCTCTTGTCTTTAGGAATTTAACTAATGTTTTGCTCCAATTGGGTGCTATCATTGAGAAAGGTATGGACATATGATCCTCGGGGATCGTCTCCTGGCATTCTGCACAGTTACTCACATAGTCATGGACATCCTTAGGCATGTCTGGTCAGTATACTCCTAATTGCTTTAACTCCCTAATAGTTTCATGAGTTTATTTGTGTGTTCTCCATTTGTTCACATGTGCTTGTTCAATCAGCTTTAATTTTTCATCCTCCTCAACACATCTCAGCAAAACACCATTGGGTTCCTATAGTACACACTTCCCGCAATAATGTGCAAATTCCATGATTGGAGAATTTCCTTTTTGCTCTCCTTATTGATTGAGTGTTGTGGGCCATGAGTAAGTATAGGAATTAGTTTCTCTACCCACTTTGGACAAAATTCCAGATGAAACAAATAAGTGTCTGGCAGATCATCAGGTACTCCACTTGGTGGTTCTCTGTGTGTTAACCTCGAAAGGTGATATGCTCTTACATGAGTATTTCCCTTTTTCACTATCACTTCAAAGTCAAACTCCATCAATAGTAGAAACCATCTTACTAGTCTTCCCATGTTACAAGACTTATTGACTAGGTACAATAAAGCCTGGTGGTCTATGAAGAACTTGAATTTGTTGGCCAAGAGATAGTGTCTAAATTTTTCACTGCATAGACCATTCCTAATCCTTCTCGCTCGGTATTCGTATAATTCCTCTCAGCTTGATTCAGTTGTCTACTCGCATAGGCAATTGGGTGATCTAACTTTCCTTCATCTGTAAGTTGGGCTAAGATACAACCTATTGCGTAATTAGAAGCATCTACATGGATATGAAAAGGCTTGTTCCAATTCGGTGTTTTCAGAATTGGAGCTGTGCTAAGCCTCTTCTTTAACTCATTGAATGCCTTTTCACATTCCTCTGTCCAAGTGAATTGAGTTAAGAGTCCATACAAGGGTTTGGCGATTATGGCATACATGTGGATGAAAATACGTCTCGATATTCTCAGATCAATTGTATTAGTTCTTCTTCATCCTCCAATGACACATCTTTACCTATGTATGTACATCTTTCTTCTCCATCTTCCACTGTTACTATGACCTTTTTTGTTTGTTCTTTGGTGTCGTACACCTCCTTCTCGAGCCTCTCTCTTACGCATTTGAATGGCTATCTTTCGCTCCTCTACTTCGTACCTTTTAAAATGCTCCGGGACTTCAAATAGGTCAGGATTTGGTCCAATTTTACTCATTCTTTCCTCTTGCTCTTGTACTATGGGAGCGGCTTCTATTGCCAAAATCTTGGTTGGTTTCTGCTTCACTTTGGTTCGAATGGTGTCTAGATATTTCTCTTCTGAATCGAATTCTGGTTCCATTTCTATACTCTCATATTCCTCTTTCCATTCTTTTTCCAAGATTTCCCCTGCTTCTACTTCTTGAAGGACAACCATGTACAAGTTTACATCATAGCCTTCCTTGTCTATGCACTCGTTCATAGTTAGGACTTCCTCATTCACACACACATCCAAGGTGGCTAAGATTTCCCTCCATCCATGCGGTTCAAAGGTGTCATCGGGAAAGATTTGAGGCATGTACCTTGGGTCCTTTATAGGTCGGTAGTTAGGATGTCCTATTGGCCACAACTGTCTTTTATTATCCTCTTTCTTGGCTTCTTTACACATCCATAACTGCGTGTCCTCGTGCATCCATGATTGATCACTTGATCCAGCGCTATGAATAGACAAGTCATCTTCCTCCTTGTGTATGGGGTTCCATTGTAGTGGAGGGACATCTCGATATGCAAATGTATGCAAGTTTATCTTGGTAGTGTTTCCTTGATGTTGTAGGTATAATGAATCTCGTCCCCAATCTTGCACTACCCGCATTTGTCTCATGAAAGGTCGCCCTAATATCATTTCGTAATTGTTAGCCTTTTCAAACTTACATATGGCTAATGTGTGTTCAAATTCCACTCCATAGGTGGTTAATTTGATCCTTTCTAATATTCCCAAGGGTTTCTCTACATGAACGTTTACTAATTGGAGCTTCATGCGTGTGGGTCGTAAGGCAGGCTTTCCCCATTTCTCCCAAATCTCCTTGGTGGCAATTCCTACTCCAGCTCCTGTGTCGAGTATTGCCTTGATCATGTACCTGTTGTAAGTGACATGTAGACACATATTACCTTCGTCCCCTTCACTAAATTCTCCCACCTTATCAACTGGGATTTGTATTTTAGATGTAATTTCTTTTTCCTTGTTTTCCTTTTCATCCTTCTTTTGCACTAACTCCAGTTGACTGGCTAATTGCTCCATATTTGCGGTTTAATCTGAAGTAATTCTTCCACAGTTAGTTTGCATTGTACTTTTGTCTTCTTAAGTTTCGTTAGATTGTGTGAATTCTATTATGAGTTTCCTTTTCGATTTCCATGTACCGTGGGGGCTCGGATTATCATAGACTCCTTTTCGTATTCTCCCATGTAATTTGGTAAGGTTGAAATGCTCTGAGCTTCCTCTCTATTTTTGTCTAGTCTTGATGCTTCCTCATAGACTTCTTCCATGTTGGGATTTGGTTGATAAACTTCTACATCTAATTTTTCAAAGGGAGGCTTAGTCACTCCATTCTTCTTCCATTGTTCTTCTCGGATTCTATTCCATAATTCCTTTGGCCAATCAGCTTCTAGGTCAGGTATTGTTGACATCGGTTCATCTTGAGTTTTCACTCGTTCACATTTGTCATCCTTCCTTCCAAGTTCTTTATCCTTGGCTTTGTCACACTCCTTGTATTGCTCCTCTGCTATTCTTGTCTCTGGAAGTGTCGGGATAGTCTTTTCTAGGGTTGCTTGTGCTACCTCTATAAGTTTTTGACATATCACAAGCCTCTCTTTTTCTAATTCTCCTTGTGGGTAAAGCTTTTCGTGTTGCTCTACATTTGGTCCAGTCTTAATTCTAGCTTGGTAAGCTTTCAACCACATGTCCAAATCATTCGGTTTTGGGTCAGCTAGAATTGATCCTAGTTTCTCTGCTTCTCGGATAGGCGGTGGACTGGGCACTTCCTCCCAAATTTCTTGCTTTTTCTGCTCTTTCTTACTTCTGATTTGTTTCTTATTGTCTTGACTCTTGTTTTTCATCCATTTATCTTTGAGATTTTCTCTTCTTTCCTTCCATTTTTGTTTTTTTGTGTTTTGGGTACTCTCACGTGGGTCCTCAGAATCTTCAACCATTTGAATTTTGGGACTTACTGTTCTATTGCTCTCTCGTTTCTGTTCTGGTTGTTTTCCTTTTTGTTCTTTTGTTTGAGCTCTTGTAATGGCCTTTAAAGGCACTGTGTATTCCTTATCACCTCCAGGTGCTTCTATCACTTCAATTACATTAATGGGTGCAGTCTCTTGGACTTTGGTTGGATCTTGGGGCACTCTCTAAAAAGATGTTCCTTTCTGCAATCATTACAATATCCTTCACAAGTCCTAGATGGTGGTGGATTGTAAGGTCGAGGACATTCTCTAATAAAATGGTCTCCTCCGCATCTATAACATGGTCCTCTCAGCACAGACGGTCTAACGTGTGGTCTTCCTGGTTGTTGTGCTTTAGGTGCAGTATACATTAAAGTTGCTACCTCCGTTCCATAAGCCTGATCATAACCTTCATATCCATAATAAGCCGAATCATATACTGGTTCGTATTCTAACATGTTGGCTTCATAGGGATAGTAATCTCCTGAGGGCAGCTCATATCCAGGTTTTGCCGATTTTATACTGGTCATCGTTGAGGTTGGCACTATGGCTCTTTCCAAATTTTCTTCTAGCTGGGCATACTTTACTGGTACCACTTGTTGTGGTTGTGACAGTTGTGGTCCTAACACTGGTTGGGGCGGTGGATATGGTACTTGCTCGTATGGCCTCGGTGCTCCTATTGGTGTTGGATAGGGATTGTACCTGGGCATCTCTATGCCTAGCTCTCTAGGTGGATATCCGTATGGTTGATACTGAGGTGGTTGCAAAGGTCGTGCCTGCCTATTGAATGGATAGTTTTCTGTGGTGTGGTTGGTGTATTTTTTGTTCTATGTGGGAGTATAAGGCAGTCCCTTGTTGGGGAAGTCTGTTGTAAGGATATGTCTGTGGTATACCAGTTCCTCCTCGCACACACATGTGCGTAGGGTGATCTCCTCCACATAGACTACATCTTCATAACATGGGCACTCTGAAGGTAGGGTGTTGGTAATTTCTCTGTCCTTGGACTCCCAATTTCTTTGCTACTAGCTCCGCTAATTCCTCCACATTACTGGAGTTGGATGTGACAGTACTTCTAGAATCTTCTAATTTAGTGGGGCTGGGCATGCTCTTGGGATCCTGAGCTAGATTGTCTTCTAGGTCAATGCACTCTTGAAGACATTCACTCAGGGTTTGTAACCTTTTCACGTAAACTAACGTTCTTAGGGTTCCATTTGTGAGTCCATCCAAAAATAATGAAATCATTTTTTGTTGAGTGGGTCTCTCCGTAGCTGGACATCTATCGACATACTGGTTGAATCTATGGGCGGCCGTTTTCACAGTTTCATTAGGGTTATGTTTAAAGCTATGGATTAGAGACGCAGAGTTGTGTTTAATCCATCTCTTAGTGAATTCCCCAATGAATTCTTGAGAAAATTGCTCCATATTTCCAAATTGGCCGGGATCTAATGGCTGGAACCAAGTCAGAGCCATTCCTGTGAGGGTGAGTCCAAAAGACTCATACTGCACAAAGAAGTCATCTACTTGTTCCGCCCTAAGGACTTGTTTAAATTCAGCAATGTGATCATATGGTTCTCCCAATCCGTCATAATGATTTCTCACGCATTTGGCTACCTGAATCGGTCTCAATCTCCTCATTGGTTCTGGCGGTCTAGGCATTACAGGAAAGGCAGGAACTACAAGTCTAACTGGGGGTATTCCTAGCTGTACTCCTATTGGTGGTCGTGGTCTTAACAGTGGTCGGTATTGATTACCTACTCCAGTGTGGGTCTGACTGTGAGCTTGCACTCCTGGAGTCGCAAATTGTACATGAGTACGGTTTGGAACACTCCGTTGGCTAGTTTGTCCTGACATGGTGTGCTCTGCCTCTTGTTGGGTTTCAAAGGTGTTCTGAGAGGTGGTTGCCTGCTCTCTTTGAGGCAATACAGGCAAACCCATGTATTTCAGTTGAGCCCTGTCTATGGCATCAACCAACCAATATCTTCTCCGATTTTTATCTAGGTATGTTATTCTAGTCTCGTCTTCTGGATCCTTTAGCTCATAAAATGTCATCGGACTTTCTTCTCTTCCTTGGGTTGGTGAATCTGTTTGAAGCAACAAGTCCAAACCATCCCAGGGTTTGGTCTCCTTGAGTTTTCTTGTCCCACTAACTCTCCCCTTTCATTGATCAAATCGGGAAATTCAGTCACTATGTATATGTGACCTATCTTGTCCATGTATGCTCCTCCTTCATACTTAACAGCCGGTCTAGGCACAATCGTTGCATCAATTGAAGTCACCATCCTAGCCATAGATCTGTTTAAGCCATCCAGGTAGATGGGGATCTCCTGGGCATTAGTAGAAACATACTGCAAGGAAGTGTGGTACTCCCCCTCCACAGTGGTCATAAAGTTTCTACTTGGAGCGGGACCCTGCATGTGTTCTGAGGCCATGGGTATCTCCTCCTCTGAGTCACTAGAGGTTTCTGAATAGACCGAGCGGTGACTGACTTGAGCAGCACTTCCTACAAAAGATATGACACTTCTTCGGCTACTTAGCACTCTCCCTGACCCCTAAGGCTCTCTAGGTCTCTGAAACTCTCCCTAAGTGGCTCCTCAAATGCCTCAAGTTTGCCCTTCAGAAAAGCTTCAAATTCTCTGGACGATACCACCCTGGACGATACTGCTTTAGATGATACTAAAATGTCCACGATACGATACCTGAGAACTAGGCGATCCGATACTGTAGCAACATGCGATACGATACCGCTTTGGGCACGATACGATACTTGTTGTTCTGGCGATACGATACCTCCAGAGGAGACGATACGATACCAATGTCCAGACACGATATGATACCAAAAACTCTTGCGACATGATACTAAATTTGAGGCGATACGATACTGAAAATCCAGACGATACGATACCACTTTCCGGATGAGACGATACCAGAAAGGGCACGATACGATACTAGAGTTTGGCTTGATACGATACCTGAACACCTGCACGATACGATGCTACCAATAAGCACGATACAATACTGACCTTCTCAGATGATACGATATCTCAGTAGGTGACGATACGATACTACAATGGTATCGCGATACGACACCGAAATGAAAGACGATACGATACCTGGGGGTTGCACGATACGATACTGCTGCAGGTGGCGATACAATACCACTGACCTGAGCGATACGATACTGGAGTAGGGGACGATACGATACTAGAAACTACAGGATACAATCCAGTAGTTATGGGATACGATACCTCCTAACCGCACGATACAATACCAATGCAAGTGGCGATATGTACCACCAACTTGCACAATACGATACTAGTATGGTATCGCGATACTAAACTAGGCAAGGCGTGATACGATACCAAAATGGACCGCGATACGATACCACTCTGGTAAGGTGAGATCACAATACCAACCCGGCGATACGATACCACGAGTGGTATCGCGATACCAAGGCTGGTAACCGACGATACGATACTTTGACGAGTATCGCGATACAAGGGAATTTTTGGTATCGTGATACCAAAAACTCAACCGATCGTGATACTCAAGCCAAAATATCTCAAAAATAAAAATTTTTTCTTCCCCCTTGCACTTCTCTTACCCCTCTTCACTTCTACACCCTTGTTTCACAAAACAAAGTCCTCCAAACTCTCTGTTCCCCCCCACGATACTGGTTGCATAAATGATCACGTGTAAATGGAGATTTTTACAACTTTTGAGGTTAAAGTTTGCATGTTACTTACCCTTAGGTTGCACTAATCAAGTCTTGAGGTCACAAGGTGAGTGTGAGGGCTCAGTTTGCACGATACAGCTTCGACGATACCAGTCGCTGGTTCTCACACGATATTGCTCTCTGACTAGTGAGAAATGAACTGAAATTTTTTGGTTTTTATACTTTTTGATGGCTGAACCTGAACTACACTATCTTAGCATTTTTTTTGGGATTTTTCTTGGTGATCTTGGCTTACTCCTACTTCACTCCTCTTCTCCTCTTCTCCTAACCTAACCCTAACTCTTCCTTCTCTCATTTCCTATAAACCCTAAACCTAAAAACTCATTACACACACCTCCGAGATGTGAAGTAACAAGTGCTGAAGTGATAGACTACTTGCCACTGAACGAATTCACTTCTACAAGTACAATTTCATCACACTCTAGCTATAACCATCACGAAGGCACCTTGGCTGAGTGTTCCCCGGCAACGGCGCCAAAAACATGTGTATCTAAGTCAAGAAGACTTAAGGACTTGTGCCAAAGAGACTAAATCATTTTCCACACAAGTGCATATAGTGGGAAATTGACACACGCTTATTTGTCAATCCGATCAAACGACCTAACCAAGTGTATGAGGACATGTGCACACGTGAGGAAAATGAAGTGTTTCAGCTTACATGCATGAGAAAAGACTAATCCACCTCTCTAACTCACTGAAATACTGAAAGTGTCTGTCGTGATACCACTTATATTAGTTTTCAATAAATCGAGGATTTCTCTCAGCTCCGAACTCCGAATATAGTTAGTACTGGACTCCTTTCGAAGCCCTCAACAAGACGTATCTATTGGAAGTGAATTCACTCAATTTTGATAATCGTGCTTCAAGTTATGTCCAAAATAGTGGATGGCATGAAACACCCACACTCACTCCACAACTCCTACAAGCTCACACACACACACTACAGTAGCTCAAAAATAGTGGGGAGGGGTAGATAACAGTCCTACGCACACAATCCAAGCATTACACACACATAGAAGATCAAAGAGAAGATGAAAATCTGCAAGAAAGAGGCAAATTCGAAAATCAGGAGCTCTCCTTCTTCACAATGGCAAAAAGTCTCTACAAAGAGTCACAAAGTGACTTATATACATGTGCCCTAAATTTGGTCCTTTCACACAAGAGACCGGCACTTTATTACTAAAAAGTGAATTTCCCACTAATTTACAAGGAATATTTTACAATAAGTTGGGATTATGCAACTAGAGGACTCCTCTAGTGCATTTACATGGCTTGAGGGAATTTCCTAAGTCTTTGAAGAAGAAAAATGTGCCCATTAATTTGAAAATTTTGGGGCTCCTCTTTTGTGCTTCTTTGCTCTGCAACAATAATCCTCTCTAGACAATTGTTGGTTTTATTCAAACAAGATTTTAGGAAAGGAAAATATTTGTTTACTTCTTCAAAATGTTCCATTCCTCCCAAATATGGCTATGAAAATCCATCTACGCTTAATAAACCCTTTTTTTTCATTCTTGATCCATAATCTCAACATACCTATACTTCTATTGGCAAGCATCTTTATGAAACCTGATTGAGTCTTGATGAATTGTGTGAATTCTGGAGATAAAATTCAAGTGAAACATGGTTGAATCTTGATTACCTCCTCCAATTTTGGAGATAAAATCCTTTGTACATTCCTAGAAATCGACATGAAGAAGGAGATGTAACTTTTTCATGAAGATATGTGCCCTTGCATGGAGATTGCATAAGTTTATCCTCCCATCCATGTAATTAGCTACACGCTTCCCTCTCTCCATCTATATATATTATGTTCTATGTTACCGTTAGTGTCCATGTGAAAGGCCAAATGGCTACTGGACACTTCTTTGTATATTTTCTTTAATAAAACATATAGTGGCCTGGTCAATCACAGACTGTAAGTTCGACCGCATTTGTAAGACCTAAGAAGTCTGTCTTCGTGCTCCTTGTGTACTGTGTTTTCTGTGTATTCTGCAGCCTTTGTGCGGAGTACTGTGTGCGACCTTAGGAGCTCGGTTTTCTACTCTGAGCATATCGTCGTGGAGCTCTCGAGAAGGAGAGCGCACTGCGGTGCATCACCATCAAAATCCTTCACTGGTACCAGAGCAATTCGAGGCAAAAGCTTTGTTCCTTTTGTGTGAGCAAACCGAGGATCCCCTAGGCTTTCTCCAAGGCTTACGACTAAGGCGGCGACCAAGGCATAAACCTTGGCATACCTTGTCATCCGAGTCACCGTTGGCTTCACGCGAGGGAGGACCTCAACGATCAAGGAATATAGAGTTTCCCAGTACTTCCCGGGAGGTCACCCATCCCAGTATTGTTCCCCCCAGAGCTCGCTTAATGGTGGCAATCTCTTGCCACTAAGCTACACTCTTGTGGTGTCTGAAGAAGGGGAAAGACTAAGGTTGGCATTACCTTGAACATGTTTTGGTCCCTCAAAGCTTCATTCCTTGCTTTCAAAGCCTATTTTTGAATCATTTTTGGGTGTCTTTTGGAGCCATTTTGGAGTACTTCCGCACATAGTTCTCTTCACATAGGTCCAAGAACATCAAGAAGAGTGTTCTTTGTACTTCTCCGAAAACAAATATCAACCTTTGGGGTTTTATTTTCAGCCACACTTGTAAAACTACAGGTTTCTTGAAAGGTTTCAATTTTGGTGGGAGTAGTTGTTGCAAAAAATTTATGCAGGATTTTTGAGCCTAAAACATCAGAGTTGACAGACACTTGCAGGTGTTATTGGCTAGTTTTTGGGCTGTGTATTTAGCCTTTTAGTGTCATTTTACTGCATATATTGAGCACATACACACCATGTATGCTTTTGTGGATACCGCTTATGTACGTCCATGTGGTCATTGATATAGCAGTTACGTTCTTTTCATAAAGCCTTTTACATTTGATAAAGAGGGTCGTGGTGAGGTTTTCTTAACTAGGAGACACCCACATGTCGGGGTCTCTTTGGTGATGCAAGTGGAAGACTTATCCAGCCTCGCCATTGGAGATGTATGATAGTTGTTTATAGGTGCTCGATAAGCCTAGTTGGCTTTTGTTGGGTAGCTGGTTATATGCAGTGGAGTCAGTGATTCACTATGCAAGAAAACATGTCAGTACTTGCAATTTTATGATATTTTGACACTGGTCATATGCTCATTTTGCAGAGGATACTCTGGCAAAATTTTTCTAGATTTTTGGTTTAGTCAACATAAAGTGATCGATTTACTCCGTCGTTGGTGTTCGGACTCTTCTAGCTCCATTATCATTCTATTCAATTCTCTACCATCATGGCATCAGAGGTCTCAGGCACATCCGGTGGATCAGGGTCTAGTGCTCCAACGAGGAGCTATAACTTGCAGGGCAAAGACCATTTTGAGATCCGAAAATTTGATGGCACAAGATTTTCTCTATGGAAGAATCAGATTAAAGATGTGCTAATTCAAAGGAGGCAATGGAAGCTAGTAAATGGGATTTCAAAGAAGCCTGCTGACATGGATGAAGATGATCGGATGAGTTAGATGAAATGGCCAGGTCTACCATTTGCTTGCACTTGGCAGATAATGTTTACTTTATAGTATTAGACTATGAAAGTGCAGAGGAGCTTTGGAAGAAGTTATGCAATACATACAAAAAAGGGACGCTATCAAATAAAGTGTATCTGATGAGAAAATTATATGACCTTCGCATGAAGGACACAAATAGTGTTGCTGCTCATCTGAATGAGTTTGATGCTATATTCTCCCAGTTACAGGCTCAGAAAATGGATATGGATAATGAGATGAAAGCAATATTGCTGTTATGCACCTTGCCATCATTGTTGAAAATCGGGATTCGCATGCGGAAGAGTGGTGAGCCCGTAACCGAAGGTATATGGATCTTATGTTTCACCTCAAAAATTATCACTTAATTTATTCGTACCTGTAGATCCTTGGTTGCCCACAACTACAAGCTTATTTCCTCATGAGTCATACATGGGTCACATGGGCAATACATTCAATAACCACAATAGCATTACATCAACACCTCAAGATCATACATCACATTTAGTACCTCAATCTAGCTACTTATAAGTGCATCAATATGCAGGAGATAGTTTGAACTTAAGAGAGTTTCTTTATTGAAAGATGTGTTATAGTTATCAGAGAAGTGTGCTTCTTTTCAACATGTAAGAACGACCCCTCATAGATTTTTTCTGTCCTTGCATCTCAATACTGTTATGAAGTGCTCGACTTATCAACATATTTAACCATTATACAAAATCACATACATCTACAACTTGACATTATCATTTTTCATTTCATACTCAATAACAGCAAGATGTTGAAAGCATACTAATAAAACTTATCTTGACTTGCACACATCTCTAATGTATCTCTGCAAATCAATTGTACAATCCTCTCTCCTTTGTGATTTTGTTGTCATGCAGTTCAATAGACACAAACTCTGTAATGAATCAATACTCCACAGTGATCCTCCAACTTAAGACAAAGAGAGAAAGATACACAGTACAAGAAAGATTCTCTAACTCATAAAAAAATATAGAAAAAGAGTTTCAGTAGATTTGCCTTGACTTGCCGCTTCTATACATGAAATCCTAGAGAGCTATGACAACACTCTGGAATGCTGCACATTCTTCATGTATGAAGGTCTTTTATAGACTTTATTCTTGCGGTGTGACTCCCTAAATTATGGGCTGAAATGCATGACAAACAGATTTGCAAGTGGCTGATTGATTGGATGTGAGATCTAAAAAAGTGGTAATGCATTTTATTCAACGCAATTCCTACGTGATTCAAGGAGCATGTATTTACTTAGCTTTACTCATTTACAAATGACAAGAGCTTGTTCATATGTGTATTTTGTGAGTAAACTAAGAAGGCATTCCTATGGAGAAGAAATATACGAGTATAGCCATGGATATGAAAAAATTCCTCCAAATGATGTTTTAAAGCTAGATTGAAGCTTGTAACTATTCAACAATCATCATGGGATACGTTCTGCACAGCTACTAGCGATAGTGCAGCTAGTGGTAAACTCATTTATGATGACATATGTGGAGCACTCTTGAGTGAGGCGATTCGTAGAAAATCTATGGTTGGCACTCAGAGTGGAGATGCATATAATGTTCATGATTCTTACCAAGGAAAGAATCAGCAACGTGGAAGGAGCAAAAACAAGGAAAAGAATGTTCAACAGAATAAGAGTAGAAGTAAATCAAGGAAGAGGGATATGGAATGCCATTATTGTCATAAGAAAGGACATATGAAGAAAGACTGTTATGCATTAAAGAATGCTAAAGGTAAAGGACAGAATGTTGATGGGCATGTTAAATAGTTACCTGCACCATCTACTTCGACTGTGAAGATTGAAGAAATTAATGCTATTTCTGATGATGCTCATGTGCTGACACTTGATAGTAATGTGCCAATTGAAGCACTTATGGCTGATTCTCTTTCCCACACCTTGCTGCTAGATTCTGGTGCTTCTTTCCATGTGACACCACATAGAGAATGGTTCTCTAATTATGCAGCAAAGTCTCTTGGTACCGTGAGACTTGGTGATTCTTACCAGTGTGACGTTGTGGGGATTGGAGATGTGGTTGTGGAGTTCATTGATGGTTCAAAATTTACTATGCATAATGTATGCCGTGTGCCTCAGTTATCACACAGTTTGATGTCAGTTGATCAACTTGATGACCTTGGTTACAAGGTAGTCTTCTATGCTCAGTCCTTTCGTATATCAAAGGGAAATATGGTTATTGCAAAAGGAAGCAAAGTTGGCTCACTTTATCCTTTATTTGTATCACAGAAAGAACACTTGTTAGCTGTTACTGAACATCCTCTGGCTTGTATTTGGCATGGTCGTTTGGGCTATGTATGTTGTAGTGGAATGGAAAATCTTTCTCGTTCTGGCTACTTACCTGTGTTATCTTTCTCTGATTTTTCATTTGGTGAACATTGTCAATATGGAAAGCAAACCAGAATTATGCATAGAACGCACATTGATTCTTCAATTTAGCCTTTAGATCTCGTCCATATAGATGTGTGTGGTCCTATGCCCACTAGGTCCTTAGGATGTTCTCTTTACTTTGTCACTTTCATAGATGATGCTACTAAAAAAGTCTGTGCCTTTTTGCTACAAAGAGGCTATGCAGACAGAGGATCATGTCAAGTGGGAGTGTGCCATGAAGAGTGAGTTGGATTCTATTCACGAGAATGGTACTTGGGATTTAGTACCTTTGCCAAATGGCAAGAAACCATTACCATGTAAATGGGTATATAAGCTGAAATTCACATCAGATAGTGCGTCTCCAAAGTATAAAGCATGATTGGTTGCAAAGGGTTTTAAGCAACAACATGGTGTTGATTTCGAGGAAATCTTCTCTCCAGTGGTCAAGATGACTACCCTACGCATTTTGCTTGGATTTGTTGCAATGGAGGACTTAGAGTTAGTCCAAATGGATGTGAAAACTGCTTTCTTGCATGGAGATCTTACAGATGAGATCTATACAGAACAACCAGAGGGTTATGTAGTTCTTGGCAAGGAAAGTCTAGTTTGTAAGCTCAAGAAGAGCTTGTATGGACTTAAACAGTCCCCTAGACAATGGTACCAAAAGTTTGATGCTTTTATGAAGTCTCAAGGCTATTCTCGAAGCAATGAGGATCATTGTCTCTACACAAAGAGATGCTTAGATGGCAGCTTGATATGTTTGATACTTTATGTCGATGATATGTTGATTGCTGGGAAATCCTCTTATGACTTGTCAACTCTCAAAAAGAAGTTAAGTCAGACATTTGATATGAAGGATTTGGGGGATGCCAAACATATTCTTGGCATGCACATTACTCATGATAGGAGTAAAAGATGCATATACTTGTCTCAAAGTGAGTATATATTCAAAGTACTTCACAGGTTCAATATGTAGGGTGGAAAGGCATTGAGTACTCCTTTACCCACATATGTGAAATTGAGCAAGGATGATTGCCCCAAATCAGATGAGGAAAAGGAATTCATGACCAAAATTCCCTATCAGTCTGCTGTTGGTAGTCTCATGTACGCTATGGTAGCTACGAGACCAGACATTGCATTTGTTGTGGGAGTTGTGAGCAGATATATGTCTAATCCTGACAAGAAACATTGGGAAGCAGTCAAGTTTATTTTGAGATATCTGAGTGGCACTAAGGACAAGTGTCTATGCTTAGGTAAAGGGAAAGCATCCATTATTGGTTACATAGATTCTGACTATGATGGTTGTGTAGACAATCATAAGTCTACATCAGGGCATATTTTTCATTTTGCTGGAGGTGCTATCTCTTGGAGATCTCATGTTCAAGAATGTACAGCTGTTTCCACCATGGAAGCAGAGTATGTTGCACCAAGTGAGGCATGTAAGGAAGCATTGTGGCTTTCTCGTCTTGCTTGTGATATGGGTTTACCTCAGCATGTACCTCGCTTGCTCAGTGATAGTCAGAGTGCCATTGCTTTGGCTAAGAGTCCGGTGTATCATGCAAAGACCAAGCACATTGAGGTGAGGTATCACTTCATTAGAGATTTCTTAGCCATTGAGCGCATTATTCTTGAGAAGGTTCACACTCGAGATAATGCTGCAGATGCTTTGACTAAAGCTCTACCACATGATAGCTTTCGACACTGTTGTCACTTGATGGGGGTTACTTGATTCCTTATCATACACAGACACTTGTATACTGTGTAACATGCCCATCAAGTGGGAGGTATAGTTTGTATACTTACACTCAGGTATTCTTTATCATTCTTTATTTTTTTCTCCCATAGTTACTTTGGCCATGTTGGCCTTTAGTGGGAGATTTTTACCGTTAGTGTCCATGTGAAAGGCCAAATGGCCATTGGACACTTCTTTGTATATGTTCTTTAATAAAACATATAGTGGCCTAGTCAATCACGCACTGTAAGCTCGACCGCATTTGTAAGACCTAAGAAGTCTGTCTTCATGCTCCCTGTGTACTGTGTTTTTTGTGTATTCTGCAGCCTCTGTGCGGAGTACTTTGTGCGACCTTAGGAGCTCGGTTTTCTACTTCGAGCATATAGTCGTGGAGCTCTCGGGAAGGAGAGCGCATTGTGGTGCATCATTCATGTATACTTACACTCAGGTATTCTTTATCATTCTTTATTTTTTCTCCCATAGTTACTTTGGCCATGTTGGCCTTTAGTGGGAGATTGTTACCGTTAGTGTCCATGTGAAAGGCCAAATGGCCACTAGACACTTCTTTGTATATGTTCTTTAATAAAACATATAGTGGCCTGGTCAATCACGGACTGTAAGTTCGACCGCATTTGTAAGACCTAAGAAGTCTGTTTTCGTGCTCCCTGTGTACTATGTTTTCTGCGTATTCTTCAGCCTCTGTGCGGAGTACTGTGTGAGACCTTGGGAGCTTGGTTTTCTACTCCGAGCATATCATCATGGAACTCTGGGGAAGGAGAGCGCACTGTGGTGCATCGCCATCGAAATCCTTCATTCTAAAGATAGGTGTACAAAATATACTACAAGTGCTCATGTACACACCTAGCACCATTGTTTTATAACACTTTGCAATGATTTTAGTTATTATTGAGCATGTATATAGGGCAAAAATTGTTAAATATGCTTCTTGTATTCCTTCTTGTAAATAAGCTTGATCACACCTTTGTTCATACATCTAGGAAGTGAATTGAACTTAAGTACTTCCTATAATACCATCATGATAAAATCAACCATGAAATTTTTAAAGGTCTTTAAAATCTATTGGTGATGATAACCAAGACCATGCTCTTTCAAATTGAAAATAAAAGAATGAATTCCTCCAATTTTGATTTAGTCGTGCTCATCAAATTGTCAATGGGACAACATTTTGCTTCACCCATGAGATCCAAGCGATGCAATTCCCTTTTCATGTGGAAGATGGTTTGGTATTGGAAAACATGTCTTTAAATCGATTGAAAATGATTACATTGGTTTCCCTTTTTGTTGAGCATCGAATGCCATCATTTTTGTACATCCAAGGGATGAAGTATCTACTTTTTTTTTCTTAAGCATCTTACACATATCTTTGATCAATCTATCTATGTTTCCTACACCCAATCCTTGAAGAAGGGATTCAAATATCATCACTTAATCTATACTTCCAAATATAACTTCCTCACTTTCCATGGGAGAAGATCCATATTCCCCTCATTTACCTCCTTGACCCTAGAGATTCTAGCAAACTTTTCTTTCCCTTCTTTTTTATTATATTGATCTCCTTCTTCTCCCTCACAAGGATGGCTTGAGTGTATCAGATAGATAGAACCCATTGATGAGCAAAGGAGGCCCCAAAGAAAATATATGTAACCCAAATAGCCTCAATCTCTCTCTTGATGGATAGGAGGGAGAAGAGCAATGGATCCATGTGGAACCATGGAGCCCAAATTCTATAGTTTGTGGCATAGAGAAATTCAATGAGGCATAAAATATATCCAATCATGATTTGAGGAGGTTCTAACCCAGACTATGTTTGTAACAAATAGAAAATTGCTCATCTCAAACCTCTACTAGGTTGGGATCCACAAATTGGCCTAGAGATTTTGATGAGGCATAACATCTATGTGATTCATATTTGGGGATGTTGGGACCATCATTAATATTCAAACAAGTAAACAAGTGCTAACCTGCAATGAGAACAATCGAGGGGAGAAACATACGAGATCCCCAACAATCCTTCCTCTCTACAATGAAGTTGGGATTATAAAGGGATTTGATGGAGAAGGTTTGGGGACCCTATGGTCATTTCTCAAACAAAATGGAACGGAATCCCACCAAAAAACAATATAAATGTCAACACCTCAACTAGCTCTAGGATGGATGGTGAAGATGCATTGTAAGAGGAGGCCCCCAATTTTGACTTGTGTTTCTGAAATGGATCTATTATCTTGATTAGTGTATGCACATTAGCTCTAAATTAAAACTTTCATGTGCATGAAAGAATGGAAACTAAAACTTCCTTTAAATGAATTAATACATCTTAAAGTTTTGGTTTGAGAAGCTATATATTTTATGAAAGACAAGTTCTTTATAATGCAGCTATGTTGAATGTCTTGGTCTCAACAACAAGATTTCTCTTATATTTCATTCTTGGGTTGAGAAAGCATCATGGCTTGATGGATTTATGTAATCATTGAGTTGATGGATTTTTGAACCTTGTAAATCAATGTAAGGTGAAAACATGTACTTTTCACATACATTTGTCGTTAAACAAGCTTCAGATAGTTATATGTAACTTAAAATCATTCCTAAGTTTTGATATTGACAATAGTAAGACTACAAGTTGAAACTCCAAGATAAATGTGCAATGGATATCCGAGTATTAGAAACTTCATGAAATACACTTTCATACAATCAATGTTTTTGCCCTCATGAATTTCCTCATAATACTCGATCAATTAATAATTGAAATTGATATGTTAGAATCAATAAATAAAAAAACTTCAATGATTGGATACATTTTCCCACCTGATATATGGAATCCATCAAAGGGAAGGACAAGATAAACTTAACATATGAATTGACTTAGTGGAAATGTAAGCTTTTGACATCAAGGCCTGATGAATTTGTCTTGATGATGTTCATGAATAGACAAATTTGAGATGAATGAGATTTAAAACTAGTAGTAGAAAATTATAATGTTCGTTTGTGTGTTGCTTCTAAGGCATAGTTGTAAAGATGATTTGTTTATCCATGTAGTGCAATACCTTAGCACCAACATAAAGATTTGAGGACAAAAATGTAAATGGATATTATATTAGAGTTGATTATATGTCTAGAATGGGTGTGCTATGTCATAAAATAATATTAATATCCCTAATGAAATCTACTTATAGGTTTAATCTAACATTTTTAAAATGAAATTCAACATAGTAGATACGTCGGTCTTAGAATTATTGAGATTATTTTTGAAATCATCTAACGACCAACTTGGCATGCTCTAATCAAAATCTCATTCATTTTATTGTGATTGGCTATCTAAACATCTTGTGGTGGTTGTTGTAAAGAAATTTGTGACCCAACTTTGAAATTATATATATATATATATATAGAGAGAGAGAGAGAGAGAGAGAGAGAGATAAAAGATAAATATTTGTTAGAAAGTGCTAAATTTTCTTGCATGAGAAAAACGATACAATCATGTGGTTGTGCACCTAGTATCACAAGTAAATGAAAATAAGAATATGTAAGCAAGTGGCAATAGATCATTAATTGAGAATACAACAATACCCAAATATAGTTCATACAGTGAGAAGGTAAGGTGGCTCTCATCTATATTTCATTTGATTAAAATCTTGAAAGTACAAGACATGGGTTTATCTTCATACATAGTGCTCATCTGCATGAATTAAGAAAAGGGTCTTTGACACATGTATCTATAATTGTGAGTTGGTTCTTGAATGTATTGTATAGTATGATAATCTAGATATCTACCTCATCTTGGCACTCTAAACCTATGCACATAAACAAACTATATTTATACACACATACACATGTATAAACACACACAAACATACATGTAGATGCAAGTATAACCACATATATGTGCATAAGAAAAATAAAGATACATACATATATGCACAATTAAGTTTATTTTCCTTGGTAGCCATGAATCGATTTTAGTCGAGACCTTTATGTGTACTTTCCAACCCATATATGCATCCTTCAAATACATTTTTCTTGACCTAACCATGTTTTCATTATTTTGATTTCTTGATCAGCCATGCCAAAATTTCAAGCAATGAACAAAGAAAGGAAAGACAATTGTGTAGTATAGACACAACTTTCAAAGAAGCCAAGGAAGAAAAAACATAAGGGAACAAAGAAACTTGAATAAAAGGATGATAAATTACAAACTTTTGATATGCTAGAATGTTTTTGAAGATACAAGATGGATGATAAGAAAGTGATGCATATAATCTCTATAACAATAACTGCATATAATCTCTATAACAATAACTAGTATTAAAGATGCATACAAAAATAAATAACACACAAAAAAAGTGGTGGTGATGGTGAAAAATAGAGAATAACAATGTACTTATATTGGTGTGATGCTTTTGTCAAGGAAGAAGGGTGATTGGTAAACCTATTAAGAAAATATTGAAACTTATTTGCTTGAACATGCACAAAATTGAAAGGCGTGGACCCTAGTTATTGTGTATACAAGATTTTTCCAACCATTTTTCAAGTGAAGAAGCCAATGTAAAGGTATTCCAAAATAGGTCTCGAATCATTTTTTTGAAATCTCTCTTCCGCAAAGAGTGGAAGTTCATGAAGATTGGCGAGTAGAGACCAAATCCAAGCACATCAACAATGATTGTGTAAGTGTTTGTGGAGTAATGGCCCAAACTATCCTATATATTTTAATAGTGATGTGTGTGAACACACTTAGGACCATCAAGTCAATTTTTTCCCCTTGAGGAGGTTTTTTTGCCCTAGCTTGTATATACGCCTATAACCCGAATGGGTTACTTATCTTTGTACATTTACTTGGTAATTCATTCATAGTCGTAATGTGCTCCAAGCTTTCTCTTCTTCCTTGTGTTGTTCATGTTCCGCAGTCCTCAAACTCCAACAATTGCTATTAGATCAAGTCGATGCTTCATCTAGGGTGTCGACAACACCCTTCCAATCATAGTCTCAGAATCACATGAAAAATGGTCAGCATACTCAAGGCAATTAGGAGTTTTTTTTGGCCTCTGAATGCACTATCACAATGCCTATGCACACAATTTTATCCTTTTATGCCAAACATATATACATGTTTTAGTTTGCCAATACAAGCGCCTCAAAATTGATATAGGTTTAGCAAAGCTGAATAGGGTGATTTTATTCAACTTTTCAAGATACAATCATTTTTCTACATCAAGGTATTTAGTCAGTGGCCATGGTTAAAAGCAATGATGTATTTTGTATGTTGGTTGTTGAGCATAGGTTGGATGGTACTAATGACCCATTGTGGGCATGCATGATGTAACATGTATTGATAGCAAAAGGTATATGGAATATTGTGTAGGGTGTTGAAAAACATCCTACTACACTTGCAAATATAGTTATTATGCAGATGGCATTAAAGATGATGGTCTTCAAATTCCTATTTCTATTGTGGTTCTTGTTGCACCTACTGCATAACAACTCTATTGGGATGGCAAAGATGCTCAAGCACATGCATTGATAGCTTTATCTATCAAGCATGTCATAGTCCCTCACATTCACTCTTGCAAAATAGAAAAGGATGCTTGGGATACACTTACCACTTTATACCAGGCAAGAAATGAGGCTCATATTGCTTACCTCCAAAAAAAATTGGAGAGTGGTCATATGAATGAAGTAGATTCTATGGACAATTTTTGACTAGCTGTTGAATGTCCACCATAAAAAGAGGCATCAAAGTGTCATACACATCTCTAGAACTACTTGAAATCTCCTTGGTACATGAAAGTAATGGATGAATTGCATCTTCCACAAAAACAACATAATAACTAACCAAAAGGCTTTTAGTCTGTGGATATATAGATGATAGCCTTTGCGTTTAGAATTGTACCCAACAAAAATAAATTTCATTGCTTATCATTCAATTTTTTGTATGGTTGTTCAAGCACTAATGCATATGCCTGGCAACCAAAGACAGATTGATGAGAAAAGAGATGAGTTGCGACCATGCTAAGCCTCACATGGAGTGAAAGATTGTAGTGCGTTAGTGGGATAACTGCTAAGTAATATGTTGCACACATAATAGCCTCAAGATAGAAGCTATGTGGTAAAGTTTGAATTTTGACCATACACCTCACCATATCCATGAGAGACATGTTCTTTCTTTCAGCAACTCCAAATTTTTGAGGTTTTTAGAACACTGAACAATGATGTTTTATCCCACACTTAACAAGAAATGCATTGAGATCAAAAGACATGTATTCCGCCCTCGATCAGAATGGAGGGTGCCCAATTTACATGTTGATAGATTTTGAACCATAACTAGAAACTATTTGAAGTACATAAACACTTCAGAATTTTCTTTCAAAGGATACCCCCATGCATTCTTAGAGAATACATCACAAAAGTCATGAAGTAAGGGTAGTTCCCAAAGGAAGATGTCTGTAGAGGACCACATACATTACTATGAAGAAGATGCAATTTATGAGCAGCTCGAACTGAACCATATTTTGGGAAGGATGAAGAATTTATTTTATCCAAAATGTAGCCTTCACATACATGTTTACAAGGTGCCTCAAGTTTGGGCAAAGAGGACAACATTTCATTTTTTTGCAGGCAAAACAAACTAGCAAAATTTAGACGAAAGCATGTGTATGCCAAAGCTTTGCATCTAAGATAGATTGAGAATCTTGAACTGGACATGCTGAATCATTCATAGATTTTGCATAGCCAATGACCTTATACAACCCATGATATAGAATACCATAAGCAATAATAACATTGCCATTTGAGAGATCATGAATTGTACATCCATCATCAACAAATTTGACAACCGGTCCAAGCTTGGCTAATGCTGAAACTCACAAAATATTTTTCTTGATCCCTGTTACATATAAAGCATCTGAACTACCATTAGTAGTAGTCAAAATGATCCAACCAAGCCCCATTAAAGGATAAGAGGAACTTTTAGTGCATGTGACAATATTCCCTATAGGGGAAAGCTTAAGTGAAATCAAGAAACTGCGTTGTGAGGTAATATGTTTGGTTGCCCCACAATCAGAGTACCAAACATTTGAGTCTACTATGTCACGAGAAAGAGATAAGGAAGAGAGCTCACACACACACTCTCATTCTTAAGGAGAAGCACACACATAGATTGAGGCAAGGAAGAATGATCTTCTTCTTCTTCTTCTCTTACATAAAAAGGAATGTACAAGAATGACCTAAAAACAAGAATACACCAAGTGCAATATATAAAGATCAATACATAAGGAAAAAAATCTAATGTCCGCGAATGAGTGAGCTGGCAAGTAAAAAATGTGCCATCACTCTTGGTAGATAAATCTAATAAAGCTCAATGAAGTATCCCTAACATATACCAGCGTGACCACTATACATGTCAGAGAAACGAAAAACTGATACGTGTCATCCTGGATCATCACATGTTGAGCTTGATATCTCAACACTCCCCCTCAAGCTCAATGTCATGTCCTCTAATCCATGCATCTTTTGAAACTTCTTCAACTTCTTTGCTCCAAGTGCTTTAGTGAAAATATTAGCAACCTGCTCATCTATTCTCACATAAACAAGATCAGTATCACCTACTAATACCTTCTCTCTGATAAAGTGATAATGTACCTCGATATGCTTTGTTCTAGCATGGAAAATGGGATTCTGTGCTAACTGTATGCTGCTAAGATTATCACAATAAATAGTGATAGCTTTCGCACTTCCATACCTAAATCTTCAAGTAGCATTTCTATCCATGATGCCTCACATGCTGCCATTGCAACACCTCTATACTCAGCTTCTGTACTTGAGAAAGCAACAATGGGTTTTTTCTTACTGCTCCATGTAAAAGTTGCACTCCCAAGTGAGAATAGAAAACCACTAGTAGATCTTCTATGTGGAATGCTACCACCCCAATCTGTATCGGTGTATCCATAAACCTGCAAATCTATACTAGCCTCATAAAACAATGCATAATCCAAAGTAGCACTCACATAACGTAGAGTGGGCCTCAAAGCATCCAAATGTGGCTTCCGAGGAACCTGCATAAACTGACTTTCAAGTCCAACAGTGTAGCTAAGATCAAGCCTCATAATTGTGAGATATATCAACCTTCCCAGAATTTCCCTATACATTAGCATTTTCCAATGCTTCACATGACGTAGTATCTAAATTCAAATTCTGATCTAATGGCATAGAAATTGGCTTACAATCAGCCATACCATACTTCTGTAGCATATTCAAGGCATATTGCCTTTGTGACATCTGTATACCTATTTCTGTATGAATAAACTCAATGCCCAAGAAATAGCGCAACACACCAAGATCTTTCATGTCGAATTGCTGCATAAGAAGTTGCTTTACCTCTTTGATGCTTTCTTCATTGTCACCGCCTACAATGAGGTCATCAACATAAATAGCCACAATTGTGATGCCATCATCAACCTTTTTTGCATATAGTGAATGATCTGCATCACACATAGAAAACCCAATGATGGTTAAGTAATCAGCAATCCTTGAATGCCATGCACGAGGAGCTTGCTTTAGCCCATACAAAGCGTTTTGCAACCTGCAAACATATTCTAGATGCTTTGAATCTTCATATCCTTATGATTGGTCCATATATACTTCTTCCTGTAACTCACCATGTAGGAAAGCATTCTTCACATCCATCTTATGCAAAGTCCATCCTTTTGCTGTAGCTAATGCAACAAGTGTTTTGACAGTAGACATTTTAGCTACAAGGCTGAATGTTTCCTCATAATCAATGCCATATGTCTGTGCATATCCTTTAGCTACCAATCGTGCTTTATACCTGCTTATGCTACCATCAACATTATGCTTTACCTTGTAAACCCATTTGCAACCTATGGGTTTCTTTCTTTGCGGCAATGGAAGAAGCTTCCATGTATCATTCCCATAAACTGCAGCCATCTCCTCATCCATAGATTTTTCCCAATCTGCATTTCCAATTGCATCTTCAAAACAAGAATGTTCAGCATCTTGTATTACCTTGGTCATGTAGGCACAATGACGAGCCATATAACTGTCATACGTCAATTGTTGCATTGAATTCTGCATCCTCCTAGATCTTCTTGGTCCTGGGTCACTTCTCCTTGTATCATCTGCATGTGCCCTTCTTACTCCTGGAGTCTTCACAGAGGGCAATCCAAGTTCCTCATCAAGACTCTTTTCTAAACCGCTTGAATCTCCATCAACATCTTCAAAATCTGGACATGTTTTACTACCAATAGAAAGCTTCTCTTTACCTTTCTTGGATGTATTTGATGAATTTGCTGGATTGAAATCTCCATGCAATCTTCCACTCCATGGATTTGATTTGGAACTATTGCTTGGTGATGCATCTGGTCCACTCAAAACTTGAGATTCTGCACTTGATTTTTCAGCATTTTCTTTGTGATTTGGTTCAAGATTTAGTCCTTCTTTGGCATATGCATAGAAGCTTGGCATTTCATCAAATACCAGATCTTTGCTCACCTTCACGTGTCATGTGAGTGGGTTATAACATTTGTACCCTTTTTGCTCAAGAGAGTATCCAATGAAGACACATTTTTCTGCTTTTGGATCAAGCTTCATCCTCAATTCATCTAGAACATGTACATATGCAATACAACCAAAAACTTTCATATGTGATAAGTTTGGCTTTTTACCTATAAACTTCTCTTCAGGTGTAACTTGATGTACAACAAAAATTGGGGTTCTGTTCATGATGTATATAGTCATATGCACAACTTCTGCCCAATAACAATGAGGCATATTCTTTTTAGCCATCAAGGCTCTTGCTATTTCTGCAATATGTCTATTTTTGCATTCAACAACACCATTCTATTGTGGTGTGTACCTGCATGAAAACTGACACCGAATTCCATGACTTTTAAGAAAATTGTTGAACTCATTGGACATGTATCCACCTCCTCCATCAGATCTTAATGTCTGAATACACTTCCCTGTCTGTTTTTCCACCATATCTTTAAAATTTTGGAAGTGAGTGAATACCTCAGTCTTCTCTTTCATGGAATATACCCACACTTTTCGTGTATGCTCATCAATGAAAGTAACATAAAACCTATAACCGCCCATAGATGTGGTCTTTGCAGGACCCCAAACATCTGTATGTACTATTTCTAGCACATTCTCACTAACATGCTTGTCATGTGGAAATGATGATCTTGAGTGTTTACCAAATCGACATGCTGCACATACCTTTTGCATCTCCGAAACCTTGAAATTTGGTAGTCCATGAATGATCTCCTTTGACTGCATGAGTTTCAGCCTTTGCAGATTTGCAGGAAGGTAACTCCTATCAAGTTAATTCAACTAGCATTCTATATGCAAATAAGAAAGAAAAGAAGTTGAAAAGCAAGAAGAATGAACATGATGAAGAAGAGACTTCCCAAGCCAACTTTGCAAGCAAGAGCAAGTGGAAGGGGAAGAAGAAATGGTAGCTGATACAAGAAGTCCCACAACCTAGGACTGATAGGTATGGATAACTTGAATAGAGAATATAAAAGAGATCCCACAACCCGGGACTGTAAGTATGAAGCAAGAAAGTTGGATTACAATAACTCCCTTTAGGGAGATGAACTAGATACAAGGAGTAACTAGAAAGGATCTCGCACTAGGATATTACAACAGGACAAGACAAGATGTCCAAGAAACTAGACTAGACAAGAGTAGAACAAGGCACAAGACTAGAATTGGAACTAGAACTTGGAAAGTACTTACTTAGAGATCATGAATCCTTGAGCTCCCAAAATTGGCATTGTTAAGACAGAGTATGTATGTGGCCAACCCCTCCTTATATAGGTTTTCCAAGGGTGGTTATGAGTTGATGATATCATCAACTAGAAACAAGACCTTTGGGTGTCAGAATTCAACAAATAGACAACCGATCTTGAGGTTTTGGAATGTTCCCAATGCAATGGAAGCATTAGATTCTCCAAAATATGAACAAATCATGAGATATGTAAAGTCACATGAAATATGAGGTTTAGGATGGTTTCCTTTGTCCATGACATCACCTCCTCCTCAAGCAACGAGCTCCACGAGAGGCAGTTGTGTGACTATGCGATCTTCTAAAAATTGAATCTTCATAGTTCTTGGTATTTGTAGAGTTCTTGATATGATGTATTGGAACAAGATGATGATGGATATCCATGATGAAACTAGAAAGGCTTTGTAGTATATCAAGGTACAAAATCAATGGCATGATTCTCATGATAGACCGTATTCTTCTTTTGACTCTGATGATGGTCCTTTTGATGTGGGATGGTGATTGTGGAAGTTCTAATACCAACTTGTTTCTTCTTATTAGGGCATTTGAATACTATATGATCATGCTCTCCACAATAAAAGCATAATCCATTATCCTTTTAATATTGTCTTTCCTTTGTTGAGTCATTTGACCATGAAGTGATCCAGCTGCATGGGTTGTGGTTGAGTTTCTTGGAGCATATGTTGTTGTGGAATAGAAATAAACTTGTATTCTCGATCTCTAATAGATGTTTTCTTCTCGTGCTTCCTCTCAAATAACCTATTATCACACTCAATTGCTTGATTCATGAATTCATTCAAATTATTTACCTTGTGCATGGTTAGTATGAGGTCCTTAACATCATCATGTAAGCCCCATAAAAATTGATTGATAAAATAATCCTCATGCCATGTGAGGTCACAAATGATTTTCTTGAATTCTGATGCATATGTAGATGCAGGCCTGATTCCTTGATGTAGCTTCCTTAACTTTGTCTCAACAACAGATGAACAATTGTTATCTCCAAAAGAAGATGTGAACTCTTGAACAAAGGCCTTGAAGTCATACAAAATATCCATGTTCTTCTCTAGGATAGGTGGTGAAGGACTCCGTCTCCCTTGAGCTTCCTTGGGTTCATTAGAAGATAGGTCCTTTGAGCTTTTAGTGGTACGTTGTGGTGTTTCCAAGATCTTTGTTGTAGATCCTTGAGTAAACACACCTCCTTGATTGAACATGAACTCCTCCTTATCCTTTACCTTCTTGTTATCTTCATAATGTGCATGCTCCATATCATTTGTAATGACTTCTTGGGCTTCAAAAGTTCTTGATTGGAATTCTTGAGGAGTAGTGTCTTGATTATTCAACACTTCTAGTTCTTGAACTTGGCTTTCTTTGAAGAATTGATTCTCACACTGAGCTGCTTGATTCATAGCCTCATCTAAAGTATTTACCTGAGTTGTAGAGGGTAAATGATCCTTTATTTCATCTCTGAGACCACTTTGAAATTGATTAACTAGATAGCTTCTTGATATGTGGATCCTTGAAATACATTTATTAAGTATGATGCAAATTCTACAACTAAGTGATCACCTTATTGTAGCATCCTTTCCAAATCTTGGAGTTTTTTATATACATCCTCCAAAGTAAATTCTATATTTTTGAATATGGATATGGAGTCCATCATTCTTTGTTGGTGTAATTTGCAAGCCTACACATTTGGCTCAAAGGATGCATTAAAGTCTACACATATATGAAGAAGCATAGGAACATATGCTAGTGGTTAATTACCACTTTACCTCATTGTAAAAGTCAAATTGGCTTAGAATCTTTTGTAATCACCTACCAAAGTGAGTCGTGGAAAAAGTAGCTCATTTGATTGAAGGAATATCTCCAAGCATTTAGGAGCTTGATCATAGGGAGCCAAAATTTGAATTTGAATTCAAATCTTTGATCATTACATATAAAAGGTGAACATGAAAAGTCACGGGTGAGAGAGATCATTCCCGAGCCTCATTCTACTGAGTTTGAGTGTGTGTGAGGACTATACTATAGCCTACACCTCTCTACACCATTAGGCAATGTTGTTCATGCCAATGGGATTGTATACAAGTGTTCATTAATAGATACATTTACATCATTCATCTTTGAGTTCTCTATTAGTCTATGCAGCCAGATTGGTAGCCAAGGGTTTGGCACAAACCCAAGGCATTGACTATGAAGAGACATTTTCTCCTGTGGCAAGATGCCAACAATCAGAGTGTTGGTAGGTGTGGCTGCATCAAAGAATTGGAACATGTACCAATTGGATGTCAAGAATGCTTTCTTGAATGGATGGATTTCAGAAGAAGTTTATATGTCACAACCTCCTCGCTATGAGGACCCTAAGAAGGTAACTTATGTTTGCAAATTAAAAAAGGCATTATATGGATTGAAGCAGGCACCTAGGGCATGGAATTACAGGTTAACTACATACCTCCAAGACCAAGGTTTTGTCATGAGCAAGGCTGACACTTCTCTGTTCATTAAGAGAAGTAATTCAGAGGTAATATATCTCTGTGTTTATGTTGATGACATCATCATTACAGGTAATGATGTCAATGGAAT
>CM035416.1:78414030-78429030 GCA_020310875.1 Ceratopteris richardii
TTATGTACTGATCTTTATATATTGCACTTGTTGTATTCTTGTTTTTAGGTCATTCTTGTACATTCCTTTTATGTAATAGAAGAAGAAGAAGAAGAAGATCATTCTTCCTTGCCTCAATCTGTGTGTGTGCTTCTCCTTGAGAGTGAGAGTGTGTCTGTGAGCTCTCTTCCTTATCTCCTTCCTCGTGACAATACATACATACATAAATACATACATACATACATACATACATACATACATACATACATACATACATACATACATACATACATACATACATACATACATACATACATACATACATACATACATACATATATACATATATACATACCTACATACACACACACAAAATTACATACATAAATACATACATACATACATACATACATACATACATACATACATACATACATACATATGTCATACATACATGCATACATACATACATACATACATATATACATACATACATTCATACATGCATACATGCATACATACATGCACACACACATACATAAATACATACATACATACATACATACATATGTACGTACGTACATACATGCATACACACACACACTAGTAGACACACACACATACATACATGCATACATATATATATATATATATATATATATATATATATATATATATATATATATATATATATATATATATATATATATATATATATATATATATATATATATATATATATATGTGTGTGTGTGTGTGTGTGTTTGTGTGTGTGTGTGTATTAATGAATACCTACTCTTTTTTTGTAGTGTTGTCAAAGGCATCAAAATTTACATGAATAAAATGTTTTAAGAGTTCGAAAAATGGATGAAAAGAAACTACCTTGTCTTTATATAAGAATTTCTTTCTAGATTCCATCTTGTGGATAGAGACTATGAAGAATGGGCATTTACTATTGTTTGTAGTTTTGACCCATCTTCTCATGAGTAGTGCATATCTGCAATAGACTCAAATGTTTGGTACTTTGATAATGGGGTGACCAAACATATTACCTTGCACCATAGTTTTTTCTCTTCACTCGAGCCTGCCCCTACTGTTGATATATTTAGGTAGTGATGTCTGTGAACACACGAGGACCACCGGGGCACTTTTTTCCCTCTTTAGGAGGTTTTTTTCCCCCAGCTTGTATATATGCCTATTGCCCTAATGGGCTACTTATCTTTGTACATTCTCTAGTAATTCAGTTAGTATTGTGTGTTGTTGTTGGTGCATTTTGCCCAAGCCTACATGCTTGATATGCTTGATATTATCCTCATTTGTAAGTCACATGAGTAGTCATGTGAACACCTCTTGTAAAAGAGTACATTTTATCTCTTGTAAATGGAAAAAGAAAAAAATAAAAGGATGGCTTACCTCATCCATGATGTAAAAGCAAATTCGTGGCTCCAACTACCAAAATCATGAATTTTTGAGCTGAGGGAATCTCTCCTAACTTTGGGGATCACTTTTAGGTGGAGCCATTCGAATTCGAATTCAAAACTCCCTCCAAGAATAGCTATAAAAGGAGCAAGAAGGAAGAGGCGATTAGCAAGCCTTGTACGTGACCACTTGATGTCATTTTGTAGAGATTGAAGAGCTTACTCCATAGCTCTATCATTCTACTCCCATTGTGCAAAGATTCATTGCCAATGTGGTTGTAATCATATGTGAATCTATACATTTATTATCATCTACCTCTTTGTTTTGTTCTCTGCTATACTCACTCAGAGCAGTAACTTCAAAAGGTCATATCGCGAGTTTTACGGAACGTTTTTCAGTGTTTTAAAGTGCGTTGGATAGCTCTCACTGTCTAGTTTCTACCTATAAATTTTCAAGGTCATTGGATTTATACTTTTGGAGATATCTGCATTTTACTGCTTACTGGTCTATCTCTGCAGAGCCCCGAGAATTGTGGGAATGTTCCAGAACTTGATGAAACTTGTTCTCAGTGCTCAGTCCATCATTTGAAGTGTTTTAACTTGGAATAGGAAGCTTGCTAAGTCTATTTGCTATGCCCAAAAGGAATTTTTCTAATTCTATCCAGGTTGAGAGCACTGTTCATTTTTTCCAGCAGGTGTATGTCCAAAAATAGCAAGTTTTGGGAGCTAGTCATTTCGCAACTTGTCGGTCTTGACTTAAACTTTTGGGATACATGTTCCAAAGTACTTGGCTGATATTTTGGTGGATTTAGGAAGCTCAAAGGGTCTACTAATCAACTCTGAAGTCTCAGTTGGCTGGTGTGAAGCTGGTTGTAGCGGCACCTACTCATCTTTGGATTGCATCCACCATCTCTCTTCACAGTGGTATCAGAGCATAGTCAAGCAACATGGGAGATGGATTTCCATCAACAATTGACAAATTGGATCGAAACAACTACCCGGCATGGTCTCTAAGGATGGAGGCTTACCTTCAAGGAAGGAATCTATATGGATTCATATCCGGAGATGAAGCAATGCCAACCATGAGGAACAAAGGGCAACCATCACATGAAGAAGTGGAAGGACTTTCGAATTGGTGTTCGAAGGATGCACTTGCAAGGTCCTATATTCTAAACTCAATCTCTGATTTTCTTTTACCTCATGTCAAGGGATGCAAGACATCAAGAGAAACCTGGAATGCACTTGCTTCTTTCTTCTCTTCCAACACTCGAGCAAGGAAGAACCAATTGTGGATGGAGTTCACAACAATGAAGAAAAGCCCGAAGCAAAATGTGACTGATTATGTCACAAAGATGAAGGAGATTTCCGACCAACTTGGAAGCATTGGAGAGGTAATTGAAGAGGAGAAAATCATAAGACAAATCATGAATGGAATCAAAGCAGACGACAAGTGGGAGTCATTCACAACAGCCATGGATTTATACATGGATATGCATGTACCCGACCTCAACACACTCATGGGCCAACTCTTCACTCATGAAGCAAAGATTAGCAAAGGTGGTGAGTCCTCAAGAGGTAATCAAACTTCTGCCTTATATTCTGATAAAGCTAAGGTCAAGGACAAGTCAAAGAATAGGAAGAATGAAGATGAAGGAAGCTCTTTCCAAGCAAACTTTGCAGGTAGAGGAAGAGCTAGAGGAAGAGGCAGAAGTGGAAAGCAAGGCAGGGGGAGATTCCAATCATCTCAACCTTGCAACATATGTGGCTTATCTAACCATACTACTGAAGAATGTTTCAGGAACCCGAGGAACTCAAGAGGAAGAGGATTCAATAGAGGTGGCTATGGATCAAATAGAGGCAGGTACAATGGAGGCTACAACAACAACAACTACTACAACAACAATTACAACAACAACAACAACAACTATCAAAGTGGCCATAGAGGAAGAAGAGATTACAATAACTATGCAGAGGACCAAAGTCAAGAAGATTCATTATTGATTATGAATCTATCAACAAAGAAGGGTAAGGATGATGATCACATATTTTACATTGATTCGGGATGCTCGAACCATGTAGCAGGAAATGTGGCTTTACTTTCTGATTTGGAAGATCCTCATAACAAGCATGAAGTGCAGACAGGAGATGACACAAAGCACTCAGTGGAGAAGATAGGTAATGTGAAGACATCAGATGGGAATATGAACCTCTTAAGCAAAGTCTTGTATGTCCCTACAATTACCAAAAATTTAATAAGTGTTGGACAGATTGTTGAAAAAGGATTGCAGGTTAGATTCAATCGATTTGGAGCATATGTTGAAGACCCAAGGCAAGGCTTTCGAAGGATTGCCAAAGGAGAAAAGACAGGAAGGCTTTTCACTTTTGAAGTGGAAGATACAAAGAACATAGCTTTGTTTAGCTATGGATCTCAAACTCTAACAGAGTTGGAGATATGGCACAAAAGGCTTGCTCACATTGGTGAGAGGACACTCAAACAGATTTGCAGGGACCAAAGTGTACTTGGTTTGCCTAATATCACAAGGCAACACATGATTTATAAGTGTGAAGCTTGTCAACTCGGCAAGGCTCATAGACAACCTTTCAATAAGAAAGGATATATGTATCAAAATCCTTTGGATCTAGTGCACACGGATGTGTGGGGTCCAAGTAAGGAGCCATCTATATCAGGCTCAAGATATTATGTGTCTTTCATAGATGATTGTAGCAGGTGGACCATTCTGTTTTTCATGAAGCACAAGGATGAAGTGTTTAATTGCTTTAAGAAGTATATTGCTCTTGTTGAAAATCAAACAGGTAGGACTTTGAAAAGACTCAGATCAGATGGTGGAGGAGAATACTTCTCTTCTGAATTTGATGCCTTCTTGCATGAAAGAGGCATTAAAAGGGAAGTCACTACAAGGTATACACCCGAACTCAATGGTGTAGCAGAGAGGAGGAATAGAGCTATCGTCGAAGCTGCAAGGTCCATGCTCAACGAAAAAGGATTGCCGAACTACCTATGGGCAGAGGCTGTGTCTACAGCCACATATCTCATAAATAGACTTCCATCTAAGTCACTAGATGGAACCACTCCATATGAAGTGTGGAATGGAAGAAGACCTAGTCTAGAGCATTGTAAAATCTTTGGATGCTTAGCCTATGCTCACATTCCTTCTCAAGTAAGAGGGAAATTGGATCCCAAGGCAGAGAAGTGTGTATTCATTGGTTATGATCAAAACCAAAAAGGATATAGATTGTACAATCCAACCAATAAAGGATTTTCTGTGAGTAGAGATGTAATTTTTGATGAAAACAAATCATGGTTTGATGATGACAGGAAAGTGAAGCTGCCATATGACTTGGATGAAGATTTTCCATCACTTCAACCAAAGGAGCCAAAGCAGATTGAAGAAAGTGATTCGGAGATTGACCTAGAAGACTTGGAAAGACTAAAGCTATGGAAGAACAAAGGTAAAGCAAAGATGCAGGATGCTACATATGGACCCGAGAGCTCACATCAACCACTTAGAAGGTCTTCGAGGGAGAAGAAGAAACCAGAGAGGTTTGGTTATGATACTTCTTTGGTCACCAAGCACTCAATCTACATTGCAAAGGATTCAACCAATGAAGAACCTACCACATTTGAAGAAGCACAAAGCAAGAAAGCTTGGAGAGATGCAATGGATGAAGAAATGGAAGCCTTGAAGGAGAATGACACTTGGGAGCTTGTACCTAACAAGCCATCTATGAAGATAATCGGATCTCGATGGATATACAAAATCAAGAAGAATCCAGATGGAAGTATAAATAGACACAAAGCAAGGTTAGTTGCTAAAGGGTTTGCTCAAACCCATGGTATTGATTATGAGGAGACTTTCTCTCCTGTTGCAAAAATGCCTACAATTAGGGTTCTCATAAGTCTTGCTGCATCTAGAAATTGGAATCTTTATCAACTTGATGTAAAGAATGCTTTCTTGAATGGATGGATTTCTGAGGAAGTGTATATGGCACAACCTCCTGGATATGAGGATGCACATCATCCTAACTATGTATGCAAACTAAAGAAAGCTTTGTATGGATTGAAGCAAGCTCCAAGAGCTTGGAATTTCAGATTGGTTACTTATTTGCAGGACCAAGGATTCAAAGCTAGCAAGGCGGATACCTCTTTGTTCATAAAGAGGAATGGATCTGAAGTGATCTATTTATGTGTGTATGTTGATGATATTATTATCACAGGCAATGATCTTGAAGGAATCAAACAGGTAAAGAGTCAAATGAAGGAGGAGTTCAAAATAAGTGACCTCGGACCACTCACTTATTTTCTTGGATTGGAGTTGATCTACACAGATTCAGGTATATACATCACACAAAGGAAGTATGTCCATGACATGCTCGTCAAGTTCAAGATGGAAAATACAAAGTGTGCAGGTACACCTATGGAGCAAAATCATAAGCTTAGTGCTTATGAAGGAGAGCCAATTGAAGACATCACAAGCTATCAAAGCTTGGTTGGAAGTTTGAACTATGCAACACTCACAAGGGTGGATATATGCTATAGTGTTAGCATATTGAGTCAGTTTATGCATAAGCCGAGAAGACCACATATGGAAGCGGCCAAGCGAGTCCTCAAGTACCTAAAGGGGACCATGAATGAAGGTTTGTTCTATTCATATACTTCAGATATTGAGCTAAAGGTCTACTCAGATGCAGATTGGGCCGGATCTAAAGATGATAGAAGAAGCACATCAGGGTATATATCATTTGCAGGTTCAAAAATCATTTCTTGGTCATCAAAGAAGCAACCAACCGTGGCATTATCTTCTACTGAAGCTGAATATAGAGGTTTGGCTAATGCAACTCAAGAAATCATGTGGTTAAAATCTTTGTACACAGATCTTGGACTTCATTCTTCAACACCTCACATTTTTGGTGACAACACAAGCTCACTACATCTAGCAGCTAATCCGGTATACCATGCTAGAACCAAGCATATTGAAGTCCACTACCATTATGTAAGGGAGAAGCTAATGAGCAAGGATATTCAACTATCCTACGTCTCTACAGATATGCAATGTGCAGACATGTTGACGAAAGCTCTTGATGGTACGAAGTTAAGTAGATTCAAGTTGATGATTGGCTTGCAGGAAATCAAGGACAATTGAAGACTTATTTGGAGGCCAAGCATGTTAGGCTTGAGGGGGAGCTGTTGGTGCATTTTGCCCAAGCCTACATGCTTGATATGCTTGATATTATCCTCATTTGTAAGTCACATGAGTAGTCATGTGAACACCTCTTGTAAAAGAGTACATTTTATCTCTTGTAAATGGAAAAAGAAAAAAATAAAAGGATGGCTTACCTCATCCATGATGTAAAAGCAAATTCGTGGCTCCAACTACCAAAATCACGAATTTTTGAGCTGAGGGAATCTCTCCTAACTTTGGGGATCACTTTTAGGTGGAGCCATTCGAATTCGAATTCAAAACTCCCTCCAAGAATAGCTATAAAAGGAGCAAGAAGGAAGAGGCGATTAGCAAGCCTTGTACGTGACCACTTGATGTCATTTTGTAGAGATTGAAGAGCTTACTCCATAGCTCTATCATTCTACTCCCATTGTGCAAAGATTCATTGCCAATGTGGTTGTAATCATATGTGAATCTATACATTTATTATCATCTACCTCTCTGTTTTGTTCTCTGCTATACTCACTCAGAGCAGTAACTTCAGAAGGTCATATTGCGAGTTTTACTGAACGTTTTTCAGTGTTTTAAAGTGCGTTGGATAGCTCTCACTGTCTAATTTCTACCTATAAATTTTCAAGGTCATTGGATTTATACTTTTGGAGATATCTGCATTTTACTGCTTACTGGTCTATCTCTGCAGAGCCCCGAGAATTGTGGGAATGTTCCAGAACTTGATGAAACTTGTTCTCAGTGCTCAGTCCATCATTTGAAGTGTTTTAACTTGGAATAGGAAGCTTGCTAAGTCTATTTGCTATGCCCAAAAGGAATTTTTCTAATTCTATCCAGGTTGAGAGCACTGTTCATTTTTTCCAGCAGGTGTATGTCCAAAAATAGCAAGTTTTGGGAGCTAGTCATTTCGCAACTTGTCGGTCTTGACTTAAACTTTTGGGATACATGTTCCAAAGTACTTGGCTGATATTTTGGTGGATTTAGGAAGCTCAAAGGGTCTACTAATCAACTCTGAAGTCTCAGTTGGCTGGTGTGAAGCTGGTTGTAGCGGCACCTACTCATCTTTGGATTGCATCCACCATCTCTCTTCACAGTTGTGCTCCAAGCTTCTTCTTCTTCCTTGTGCTGTTTGCGTGCTTCCGTAGACGTCTAACTCCAACAATTGGTATCAGAGTAGGTCGTCGCTTCATCTAGGGTGCCATCGACAATCCTTTGGTTGCAGTCTCAGAATCGCACAAATCGCCAGTATAAGCATCTCAAAATCTACTACAGGTCTAGCGAAATTCGTTTGGGCAGTTCTGTTCAACCTTTTGAGATACAGTCAATTTTTTGCATCAAGGTATTTTAGTCACCGGCCATGGCTGAAAGCAGTGATGTATTCCGTATGTTGGCTGTTGAGGATAAGTTGGATGATACCAACTACCCATTACGGGCTTATATGATGCGACATGTCTTGGTTGCAAAAAGACTGTGGAACATTGTGCAGGGTGTCGAAAAACGTCCTATCACACCTGCAACTGTTACAACTACAGGTACTAAAGCTGATGTAGAAGGTGTCAAAGATGATGATATTCTGCATATTCCTGTTCGTGCTGCGGTTTCTGCTGCACCTACTGCAGAACAGATTCGTTGGGATGGCAGACATGCCCAAGCACATGCATTGATAGCTTTGTCTGTCAAACGTGCCATTATTCCTCACATTCGCTCTTGCACAACAACTAAGGATGCTTGGGATACACTTACCACATTGTACCAAGCTAGGAATGACGCTCGTGTTGCTTACCTCCGAAAACAGTTGGAGAGTGAGCACATGAATGAAGGTGATTCTATGGACAATTTCCTAATGAAGATCAAAGACTTGAAGGAATAGTTGATTTCTGCTGATGAGGTTATACCAGATAGCTCACTTGTACAGACCGTTTTGAATGGTCTTCCTGATTCATATCAAAGTTGTGCTTCTACTCTTCAGTTGATAATGAAAGGCAATCCGAATGCCTTATTATTTGAGGAGTTAGTCTCTGTTCTGTTGCAGGAAGATCAATCCAGGCAGAACAGGTCCATTATGCGAGTTGCATATCAAACTTTCTTGGCTAGTCAGAAGGGCAAAGGAAAATGGAGCTCTTCAACTAGTAAGAAGAAATCTGCTAATTTTGCATATTCGAAGAAGGAAGATAAAGATGAGAAGAAATCAGAAAAGCAGAAACTGTTTTGTAAGTACTGTAAAGGGAATGATCATATCATAAAGAACTATCCAAAACTGGCTGCTAAAGAGGCAAAGAAGAAAGAGGCTGGAATGGTTGTTGCAAAGGCCTCTACACCAAAAACGTAGTCTACTAATCTTTAGTAGGAAGAAGAATGGGCATTTACTACTGTCTGCAGTTTTGACCCATCTTCTCATGAGCAGTGCATGTCTGCAGTACACTCAGATGTTTGGTATTTTGACGGTGGGGTGACCAAACATATTACCTCGCAGCGCAGTTTCTTCTCTTCACTCGAGCCTGCCCCTACAGGGAATATTGTTACATGCGCCAACAACTCCTCTTATCCTGTTATGGGAGTTGGTAAGATCATTTTGACTACTGCAGATGGTAGTTCTTTCACTTTGTCAAATGCTTTATTTGTGGCAAGGATCAAGAAGAACCTGTTATTAGTTTCTATATTAGCCAAGATTGGCTTGGTTGTGAAATTTGTTGATGATAGGTGTATAGTTCATGATCTGTCAAATGGCGATGTGATTATTGCTTCTGGCATTTTATGTCATGGGTTGTATAAGCTCATAGACTATGAAAGATCAGTAAATGATTTGGCATGTGCAGTAAATGATTCTCAGGCTATGTCAGATGCAAAGCTTTGGCATGCACTCTTTGGTCATCTGAATTTTGCTAGTTTGCTATGCCTGCAAAAATATGAAATGGTGTCCTCCTTGCCCAAACTTTAGGCACCTAGAAAACATGTTTGTGAAGGCTCTATTTTGGGCAAAAACCAGCGTTCATCCTTTCTAAAAGATGGTTCAATTCGGGCTACTCAAAAATTACAGCTTGTACATAGTGATGTCTGTGGTCCTATGCAGACACCTTCTTTTGGGAATTATCTTTACTTCGTGGTTTTCATCGATGATTTTTCAAGGCATGCATGGGTATATCCAAAGGCAAAGACCGAAGTGTTCATGTGCTTCAAACAATTTTTGATTTTGGCTGAATGTGGGATAAAACACCAGTGTACACTGCCGTATACACCTCAACAGAATGGAGTTGCTGAACGAAAGAACAGGTCACTCATGGAGATGGCGAGGTGTATGGTCAAGAGTGAGGCTTTACCACATAGTTTCTGGCTTGAGGTTGTCATGTGTGCAGCATATGTACTGAACACGTGTCCCACTAAAGCGCTACAGTCTATCACTCCATATGAGGCTTGGCATGACTGCAAGCCATCTGTTGCTCATCTGTGTGTTTTTGGTTGTTTGGCATATGCATCACTGCTTGAACAACATCACAGAAAATTGGATGATAAAGCAGTAAAATGTATTTTTGTTGGGTACAGTTCTAAAAGTAAAGGCTATCGTCTGTATCATCCATAGACTAAACGCATTCTGGTTAGCCGTGATGTTGTTTTTGTGGAGGATGCTATTCAGCCATTGCTTTCATGTACTAAGGAGACATCTGTTAGCTCCAAAGACATATATGATACTTTGCTGCCTCCTTTTACAGGTGGACAGTCTAGTGCTGGTCCTAATAAGGCAACTTCTCAGCCTTTGCAGGTTTCATGTGATGATGCAGATCATTCCATTTCTGATGCAAATTTACATGATGCATTTATTGATGAGAGAACTGATATTGGGGAAGCAAGAACTATGCCAAAATGGTTGGTGCAGACCTTGCTTGATAGAAAATTAGATGCACCTCTGTCATATCGTACTCGATCAGGCTCTCATAGTGCCTCTTTTGCATCAGATTGCTATGCTATGGCTGCATCTAGTCTATGTGATGAGACTGAGTGTGTTTCATTTGATGAAGCATAAAATTCAAAAAATTGGATGGTTGCTATGCAATCTGAATATGATGCTATAATGAAGAATGGTACTTGGTCTTTATGTGACTTGCCTCTTGGCAAGAAGTCCATTGGCACTAAGTGGGTATACAAGCTGAAGCGTAAATCGAATGGTACAGTTGACAGGTATAAGGCTAGGCTTGTCGCAAAGGGTTATGCACAGGAAAGAGGCATTGATTTTGATGAGACCTTTGCACCTACATGTCATATGACTACTGTTCGGAGCATATGTGCACTTGCATCTCATCATGGTTGGAATGTACATCAGTTGGACATTGAAATAGCATTTTTGAATGGTGACTTGCATGAAGAAGTGTATGTTCTCCAACCCCATGGCTTTGTGCAGAAAGGACATGAAAACTAGATGTGTAGGTTAAAGAAGGCATTATATGGTTTAAAGCAAGCACCACGTGCTTGGTGTGAGAAGATACATGCCTATCTAATTGCACATGGTTTTGAGAACAGTACAACTGAAAGCACCTTATATGTTAAGCGTGCTAATGATGTGCTTCTGATCCTTGTTGTCTATGTTGACGACATGCTGGTCACTGGTCCTATTGAGAAGCATATTGCTGATTTTAAGGCTGATTTGCATGCCTCATTTGAGATGTTTGATTTGGGGCATTTGCATCACTATTTGGGCATTCAGTTTATGCAAGTTGATGGTAGAATGGCTTTGTGTCAAATGAAATATATTGACACATTATTGCAACGTTTTGGCCCTGAAGATTGTAAGCCTATTCCCACTCCTATGGAGACAGGTTTAAGATTGAGTCTTCATGATGCCGGAGATGCATTTGATGCTGTTCTCTATCAGCAAGCTGTTGGATGCTTGATTTACTTATACATTACTCGGCCAGATATTCAGTTTGCTATCTCACAGATGAGCAGGTTTATGCATTGCCCAGGAGTCAAGAATTGGCAGGCAGTTAAGTGCATCTTTCGCTATTTGAGTGGTACTCAGCTACTTGGGTTGTTTTATCCCAAGGGAGGATCACTACCGCCAGATTTGCATGCTTTTTCTGACTCTCATTGGGTTGGTTGCTATGACACTCGTGTGTCCACTAGTGGTTTTTGCTTCATGCTTGGTAGCTCATGTATATCTTGGTTGAGCAAGAAGCAGCCTACTGTGGCCACTTCCAGTTGTGAGGCTGAGTATAGGGCAGCTTTCACAGTGACTGTTGAGTGTGTGTGGCTCAGAAGCCTTATGTCTGATTTGGGTGTTGGTCAGACTTCTGCCACCACCATCTTCACTAACAGTCAGAGCGCATTGGCAGTTGCGAGGAACCCTGTGTTCCATGCTCGCACTAAGCACATTGAGGTGCATTATCACTATGTCAGGGAGAGGTTCTCTGCTGGGGAGATCAACTTGGCATATGTGCCCACGCGGGAGAACATTGTAGACCTTTTCACGAAGGCTCTGGCTAGGGAGAAGTTTGAAGCTTTCCGCAAAGCTTTGGGCTTACTTCCTTTTGTGGAGTGATTTCCACATAGCTTGACACTTCCTTATACATGAGTGCCAGCTCCTTGTTCACAACATCACTCCCAGGGGGGATTTGTTGATATATTTAGGTAGTGATGTGTGTGAACACACTAGGAACGCCGGGGCACTTTCTTCCCTCTTTAGAAGGTTTTTTCCCCCGACTTGTATATATGCCTATTGCCCTAATGGGCTACTTATCTTTGTACATTCTCTAGTAATTCAGTCAGTATTGTGTGTTGTGATCCAAGCTTCTTCTTCTTCCTTGTGTTGTTCGCGTGCTTCTGCAGACGTCTAAATCCAACATCTACAAGGAATACTCTTACATGTGCCAACAACTCCACTTATCTCTCATGGGAGTTGGTAAGATCATTCTGACTACTACTGATGGTAGTTCTTTCACTTTGTCGAATGCTTTATTTGTACTAGTGATCAAGAAAAATCTATTATCAGTTTCTACATTAGCCAAGATTGGCTTGGTTGTGAAATTTGTTGATGAGAGATGTACAGTTCATGATCTGTCAAATGGTGACATGATTATTGCTTCTAGCATGTTATGTCGTGGGCTGCATAAGCTCATAGACTATGAAGATTTGTGAATGACTCGGCATGTGAAGTGCATGATTCTTAGGCTATGTCAGATGCAAAGATTTGGCATGCACGCTTTGATCATTTGACTTTTGCTAGTTTGCTACACCTACAAAAATATGATATGGTGTCCTATTTGCCCAAACTTGAGGCACCCGAAAAACATGTCTGTGAAGGCTATATTTTGGGCAAAATGAAGCATTCCTCCTTTCCAAAAGGTGGTTCAGTTCGGGCTATGCAAAAATTGCAGCTTGTACATAGTAATGTTTGTGGTTCTATGCAAACATCTTCTTTTGGAAACTATCTTTACTTCATGACTTTCATTGATGATTTTTCCAGGCATGCATGGGTATATCCACTCAAAGAAAAGTCGGAAGTCTTTATGTGCTTCAAACAGTTTTTTATTATGGTTGAAAATCTGTCAACATGTAAAATGGGCACCATCCATTCTGATTTGGGGGGGAATATATGTCTTCTGACTTTAATGCATTTCTGGCTAAACGTGGGATAAAAGATCAATGTACAATGCCGTATACACCTCAACAGAATGGAGTTTCTGAACAGAAGAACAGGTCACTCATGGAGGTGGCAAGGTGTATGGTCAAGAGCCAGGCTTTACCCCATAGTTTCTAGCTTGAGGTTGTCATGTGTGCAGCATATGTACTTAACACGTGTCCCACTAAAGCATTGTAGTCTATCAATCCATATGAGGCTTTGCATGATCGCAAGGCATCTGTTACTCATCTGCATGTTTTTGGTTGTTTGGCATATGCATTAGAGCTTGAACAACATCGTAGGACATTGGATGATAAAGCAGTAAAATGTATTTTTGTTGGCTAGAGTTGTGAACGTGAAGGCTATCATCTATATCATCCTGAGACTATGTTGTTTTTATGGAAGATGCTATTCAACCTTTACTTTCATGTACTAAGGAGACATTTGTTAGCTCCAAAGACATGTATGATACTTTGCTGCCTCTTTTTACAGGTGAACAATCTAGTGCTGGTCCCAATGAGGCAACTTCTCAGCCTTTGCAAGTTTCATGTGATGATGTAGATCATTCTATTTCTGATGTAGATTTACATGATGCACTTGTTGATGAGAGAGCTGGTATTGAGCAGGCAAAAACTATGCCAAAATGGTTGGTGCAGACTTTGTGTCATAGCAAATTAGATGCACCTTGGTCATATCATACTCGTTCAGGCATAGTGCCTCTTTTGCATCAGATTGCTATGCTATGGCTGTGTCTAGTCTCTATGATGAGAATAAGCCTATTTCATTTACAATTGACAGGTATAAGGCTAGGCTTGTTGCAAAGGGTTATGCACAGGAAAAAGGCATTGATTTTGATGACACCTTCACACCTACATGTTGTATGAATCTTAACCATGGAGATAATATCATCAAACCCTTACACTATCTACTTGTCATTTGGAAATAAACAGATTGGAGAGATCAAGTTATGGCATAACAATTTGGCTACATAAAATTACAAAGGCTGAAGGCCATGCAATGAAAAGGTTTAGTGAGTGTTACACTTTATCTTAAATGTAGAATATGCAACATTTGTTCCATGCTTGTCAATTAGTGAAACAAAGCAAATTACCATTCAAGATATGTTCACATACCTCTAGAGTTGTGACACAATTTAGACCTAAAGGCATATAGATGTATATTTATTGGATATTTTTCAGATCAAAAAGGGTTAGGAAAACATGCTCTTCTATGTTCGAACATGAGGCTCTGGGTATCCCTACAATTGTTTATATATGGCACTATTTTCAAGGATGGAAATCTTTCACAAGGGGAAGAATATTATAAAGTAAACTTTATGATATGAGTGTCTGGCCAATTCACATAGATATGAAATCAGACACTATTTGGTCACTTGTATGTATGGCATAGGTTCATGTGCTTTCTAGAACAAGTAATCCACTTAAGCATAGGTTGATGTGCTTTCTAGAACAAGTAATCCACTTGGCGTAGTGGTTAAGTCTCACGGTTGAGAAGGAAGAGGTATTGGGTTCAACCCCATGAAGGACATGGGAGGAGAGTTTTGCCCAAAGGGCTCTAGAGCCTTCTAAATCAAGTTAACGTGAGTTAGCTGAGTTGAGAGAGATTTAACTCAAGTGGCGAGTACATGTGTCACTAGTGGGATCTAATGGAATGTGCTAAAGCACTGGTGGAGATCATATATGCACTTTTGGAATCCAATTACATTCGAGGTCCTCATCGATTCGAGTAGCTATATATAGAGGCATAAGGTCCAAAGGAGATCCATCTCTCTAGCATTTGGTGG
>CM035416.1:78441530-78446277 GCA_020310875.1 Ceratopteris richardii
TTCCTGTAACAATAATATCATCAACATAAATGCACATGTAAATGTATCCATTTTCACTTGCCTTCACTAGCAAGCTACTATCTGCCTTTGATGCTTGAAATCCACATTCATTCAAGAACTTGACCAATCTGTAATTCCAAGCTCTTGGGGCTTGCTTCAACCCATATAAAGCTCTCTTGAGCTTACACACATAATCTGAGTCAATTGATTCCATAAAGCCTTCTGGTTGCTCCATATATACTTCATCTGCAATGTAACCATTTAGAAATGCATTTTTCACATCCAATTGTGATAATTTCCATCCCTTGCAAGCAGCAATAGCAATCAATGTTCTAATTGTAGACATCTTAGCAACAGGACTAAAGGTTTCATCATAATCTACCCCATAAGTTTGGGCATAACCTTTGACCACAAGTCTAGCCTTATATCTAGACACCTTACCATCTGCAAACCTCTTTGTTTTATATACCCACTTGCATCCAATGACCTTCTGATTCTTTGGTCTTGGTACTAATTCCCAAGTTTCATTTTCAAGTAGAGCATCATACTCTTCCTGCATTGCCTTCTCCCAATTCTGTTTACCTTTGGCTTCTTCATAAGTAGTTGGATCTTCTTCTGTTTTCACAATGTAGGCATAATCTTTTGTTGTTAGGAAAGATGTATCATAACTATACCTTATAGGTTCTTTCCTTTCCCTTGTAGATCTTCTGATTTCTGCACTTCTTGAAGTTTCAGCCTCATTTTTCTGGATCAAATCTTGGCCCTTCTTCTACATGATCCTGCACTCTACATCTAGAGTCAACTTCATCAACAATTTCTTCACATACCTTTACTTTTGCTTTTCCTTTTCTTTGAATTTCTTCAACACCTGTATACTCATTTGGTGATCCTGTATACCACATATTTTGCTCATCAAATGTCACATCTTTAGTAACAAGAAATTGCTTTGTGGATGGACTCCACAATCTGTAACCCATCTGTCTATCATCATATCCAATAAACACATACTTCTCTGCTTTTGGTTCTAGCTTATGTCTTAATTGTGAGGGAACATAAGCATATGCAATACATCCAAAAACCTTACAATGATCAAGGGTAGGTTTCTTACCCCACCATGCTTCATAAGGGGTTCCTCCATCCAAAGCTTTGCAAGGCAACCTATTCACAAGATATGTTGCAGTGTTAATAGCTTCTGCCCATAAGTAATTTGGACAATTCTTTTCCTTCATCATGGCTCTTGCAAACTCTACAAGAGTCCTATTCCTCCTTTCTGCTACTCCATTCTGTTGAGGGGAGTACCTGCAAGTTACTTCTCTTTGATACCTGCATTCCACAAATAATCATCAAACTCTTTAGAGAAATACTCTCCCCCTCCATCTGATCTCAACCTCTTGAGCTTTTGCCCTGTGATCCTTTCTGCATAAGCATGAAAATGTTTGAATGTCTTGAAAACTTCTGATTTATCCTTGATTACATACAAAGTAATCCACCTGGTTGCATCATCAACAAACAACACATAATATCTGGATCCATTTATGCTATAGTCCCTTGAGGGTCCCCATACATCTGTATGAACCAATTCAAGCATATTTGAATGCTTGTACCCTGATTTGTTATAAGAACCTTTATGTGCTTTACCTAATTGACAAGCTTCACACTTGTACACCATATGTTGCCCCTCAATGTTTGGCAATCCAAGCACCACCTGATTCTTTGACATCTCCTTTATAGCTCTCTCATTGAAATGACCTAGCCTTTTATGCCATAGGTCTAATTCAGATACCTTTGACTTCCATAGGTAAATAATGCATGTCCCACATTACCTTGGACTTTGAGAGTGAACAATCTTCCTTCCTTTTTACCTGTAATTATGTTTCTATATCCCTGATTTGGATCTTGTACATAGACACCATCATTTGTGAATCTTACTTCATATCCTTTCTCCACAATTTGCCCTACACTTATCAAATTTTTAGGAATAGTAGGAACATAAAGTACCTTGCTCAGAAGTGTACTTCCACTCTTTGTCTTCACTGATCCAATGCTCTCCACTTTATGTTTGGTATTGTCACCTGTTTGAACTGTATGTCCATTCACCCTTGCTTCCATATCAGTCATCAAGGATAGATTCCCACTCAGATGGTTGCTACACCCTGAGTCAATATAAAACACTCTTTGATCTTCTCCCATTGATTCATGAGTTGCATTCAAGATAAGAGTCATATCATCTTTCTGATCTGATGCATAATTGTAATAATTATTGTTGTAGGACTGAGATTGGAAGTTTCTTCCACCCTCCTCTACCATATGATGTCCTACCTCCTCTTCCTCTGAAATTGCCTCTTTGATTTCTGCCTCCTCTACCTCTTTGACTATAATTCTGATTATTGCTTCCACCATTTTGATTGTTATACCAACAATCATTTGCCAAATGATTTGTTCTGCCACAAATCCAACAAGCTTTAGCATTATCTTTGTTCTTACCTCCTCTTCCTTTACCTCTGAAGTTCATCTTCCCTTTTGTAAAGTTAGCTTGATTTGAATTCCCTTCATCATCATTTGATTGCTTTCCCTTGCCATTCTTTTTCTTGTCTTTGGAGTACATAGCTTGACTTGTACTTCTATCATTGTCTCCTTTAAGATCCTGCTCAAAGGTTAGCATGTGTCCTAGCAATTGATTAAGATCAGGAGTAAAATGATCAAGTGACAACTCTATGGACAATATAAAAGGCTTCCACTTCTCATCACCTCTTAGACCTGTAAGTATTTGTCTTACCAACTTTTCCTCTTCAATGTCTTCATCCACTGCTCCCAAGCTATCTGCAATATCTTTCATCCTTGCCACATAATCTGAAATTGATTGTGAGCTCTTCTTCTTGAAGGTTGTGAACTCAGCCCATAGTGAGGACTTCCTAGACTTAGTTGTATTTTGGAAATGCTCTTCCAAGGCATTCCAAACATCTGTAGCACTTTCCAAACCTCTGATGTGAGGTAAAAGGTAATCATTTACAGCCATGTAGATGATACTCCTTGCTTGAGCATCCTTTCTCATCCAAGTCTTCAACATTGCAAGCTCTTCCCTAGTAGGAATACTAGGATCTGCAAATTCAGGTTTTTCTTCATCTCCTGTAATAAATGCTATAAGGTCTTTGCTCATGAGGTGTGCTTCCATCCTCATGGACCATGCTGGATAGTTCTCCCTATCTAGTTATCAATCTGCAAGCTTTCTCCCATCCTTGACTTTCTGTATCTGCAATTACTATGGTTTATGAGGAGAAAGTGTACCTTTGATATAATCTTTGTCCTTCTTGATTCTTTCGAACTTGTACTATGAACTTCTGCAAGTTATCTTCAATAATTTGTCCTTATCCTCCTTTGATTTGGAAGATCTTCAATATCTGCCCCAGTCGGAACTCGATTATCTTTTCTTCTCTTGTACTTCACCTTTAGCTCTGATACCACTGTTGGAGACCTCTTAATCTCCAAAGGTTTGATCTATACTGACTAAGAACACTTCTATGTCAGTTATAAACCAAACTTTACACAAACAATGTTCTTCTTTACCAAAACTTCAAACAACACTTCTCTGAGTGAAGAAGTGTCAACTTCAGAAAGTCTGCTTCAGATATCAACTTCTTTACCTGCACAATCTTCAAATTTCTTCAAGGAAATGATGCACAAGTATTAGCAATACCTTTGCGCAATCATACTAGTCATTAGTTCTCAAAACTAATCACCAAAAGTTTAATTTGATCATTAAGATCAAATACATGTCAGAAAATGACTCTCAGAAGTTGCACCTTCGACATAGCTAAACTTCTTAACTTGATTTCTCCCAATCTGAAACCCGTTTTGCTAAATGCTTTTAGCCATAGCTTCCTTATCTTCTAACTTAAATTTTAAGTGCTCACTCATCAAAAACTTTACAGTATACACTCAGATCTGATCAAAATACTGAGACGGAAAAATGCGCTACTTTCAGGCTTCAGTTCTCACATTCTACATATGAATGTTCCTAATGATCATTCTCACAATAGGAGAGGAATTAGATTCTGAAACTCTAGACATAGCTTCATTAGCTTCTCAATTAGATGTGTACAAAAGGATTTCTGATCCACATGATCAGACAGAGAGCACTCAGAGAAAAACCCGTCACTATTTTCTGGGAAAAAAACTCTCCACACATCTTCCTGAAAATTGTCATCTACAAAATGACTCTATTACTTTCTCTCTTACATTTCTTGTCATAATTATCTTATATATACACGACTTTAGACTCATCTCGCGTCTATGACTCTACTCCTTATCATCCTAAAGATTTAACTATACTTAGCTTACAAAATTCTCACTTATATGTACATATGTGTACAAGACAACATCCTGAATTCTTCTTCACTTTGCAAGTGTCTTCCTTTGCTTCATTCTGACCATAAGATTCTCCAAGATCTGTATAATCACCAATTTGTGATTGGTTTGCTCCAACAATAGATAGATAGATAGATAGATAGATAGATAGATAGATAGATAGATAGATAGATAGATAGATAGATAGATAGATAGATAGATGATAGATAGATAGATAGATAGATAGATAGATAGATAGATAGATAGATAGATAGATAGATAGATAGATAGATAGATAGATAGATAGATAGATAGATAGATAGATAGATAGATAGAGATAGGTAGAAAGATAGATAGATAGATAGACAGACAAAAAGTAGACACACAGACACTGAGACAAAAA